>JAGFBZ010002953.1:0-28020 GCA_018398805.1 Hirundichthys speculiger
GGCGCTCCTCAGCTCTCTTCTGGCTTTCTCTACCTCATCGGCCAAATTCGTAATTTGGCGATGGGCCTCTGTGAGCTCATGCTGAGTCTGATCGAGTTGAGCCTGCAACAGTAGAACCTGTTCCTGTTTGGCGTCAAGTCGCTTACTGGAGACACCGCTCGCCTCCCGCGCAGCTGCAGCCACTTCTTTGACTGTTCGGAGTTCGCTGTAGGCCTCTTTACATGCCTCATCCACTCCTTTATAACGACGCTTTGGTTGTCGATTGTCTATCGCGTTCACATATTTCGGTTTTTAGTGTTGCAATGGTGTCCTCGCATCTTCTTTTCCTTTTTTCTTCTCGTCACGCTCGGCTATAAGTCGGGTCGTTTGTGCTTCTGTTTCTTTGATTTTAGATTGGTACTGTGCCACTCGGGCTTCAAGGGACGCGTTGTCTTGCAGCAGTTGGTCTATTTTCTGGGAACGTGACTCGAGTGAGGCCCGCGCCCTTCCCAGCAGTTCTTGTGCTGCTCGGAAACGGGTGGTTAGCAAAATCGTCATGTTACCCAACGTCTTAATCAGAGCCTTGTCTTTCGGAGGGTTGCTAAGGGTTTTCAGCTATTGCTCCGTCAGGCGAGCTTCGACTTCCGTGGTCGTCCACCTTTCCACCTCTTCTTGGTAGCCAGGATTCAGCTTCTCCGTAAGTTCAGTACGGCTAATTCCAGGCTATCAAGGGGTTCTCCAGGGCTGGACGCCTCGGAAGGATTGGCACCTGCCATTTTACCTCTGTGCGAGTTATGCTGGCGGGGCGCCTACTCTCTAGCCTGGGGGTCCACTTAGCTCGCCGAACGTGGGTTCTGGCGTAGCCTAGTCTGTTCCACTTCTTCTAAGCCTAATTCGGATCCGCTCTACCTAGCTTCGGTTAGCGCTTAGCGTCTAGCCTAGCCACTTAGCTTAACTTGACCTAGCTTCACTAGCTTAGCCACCTAGTCCGATGAGCCACTAACAGTCAAGTCAGCTTCGGTTAGCACTTAGCCTCCTAGCTTAGCTACCTAGCTTAGCTTAGCGCAACTAGCTTAGCCTCCTCGCCTGATACCACAACAGCCTAGTTAGCTTCAGTTAGCACTTAGCCTTCTAGCCTAGCTACCTGGCTTAGCCTAACTTAGCTCAACTAGCTTAGCCTCCTGGCCTGATATCACGACAGCCTAGTTAGCTTCAGTTAGCACTTAGCCTTCTAGCCTAGCTACCTAGCTTAGCCTAACTTAGCTCAACTAGCTGCAACTGACTGGCTCGCACTTAGCCTTCTGGCTAAATGAGCTACAACACAAACTAGTCAGCTCTGGTTAGCACCTAGCCTCTTAGCTAGCTTCTTAGTTTAGCCTACCTAGCTTGATAAGCTATGAGTCGACCTGGCTAGCTCCAGTTAGCCTTTAGCTTGGCTGAGGGCTTGCTTGAGCTTCTCTAACTACCAGTGTGGCTTGTACTGACCCCTAGTGGTCACACCTCAGTCCTGCAGCTCCCTATGGGTCTCAGGTTCGGGTTAGACCACTCAATCAACTATATTCAGGGGAAGGTGACACTCAAGACCGCAGGTGGTCTGTTGTCTCCTACAGTGGTTACGATGGATTGCAGCTGGGTGAGGACGCAGCCGGACAGATTCAGAGCTAGAGATCCGCACAGTGTCCACGTATTGGTTCAGAACCGAGAGTTAACACTCTCACAGTACCAAAGCCAGACACCTCGATCTCAGCTCAGAGTCTCAGCTGACAGTTTTCTCCACAGCTTTTTAATCCAATCGATTGTCACTGCTTGCCTACAACAGAGCTACCGGTTCAGGGCTGCACACGTTTCTCAGCTTATCTCACCTTTAAGGTTATTTTTCTGTAAAGGTCGGGACAAGTAACTACTTTTGACTGCTAATCGCAACGATCTGTCTATGCGATCTCTCAATCAATGGTCATGACTTTGAAACAATAAAGCACTACTTATTGCAGACTTGTTCTGCCACGCATATAACAAGGCGGGTTTGACTCTGCTTCCTGCTTTAACAATGAAAAACACACGTGATCTCCAGCGCCAACTTGGTGGTCTCAGCAATAACCACAGAGGGTAGTGTTGCTTCACTGGCAAACTCCCAGGGGTCTGCGTCACGAGAGGGTGTTAACAACGCGATGACGTCGCCACGCCACGCCCTGACTCCGCCCACCGCGAGGGTCCGCGGTGTAAACGCGAGTCACTCTCTCTCTGGCCAGCGCCAGTAACAAACACAAATCAGACCCACGCGTGGCGGGTGCAGTTGCTCAGACTGATCCTATGTGACACAAATTTCAACTATCAGAAACGTTGGTTAGTTCACCCACACTGATTACACAATTGCACACTCGGAACCAGCGGCGGTTCCCAACTTAAGCTTCGATTAAAGAGTTTTTTCAAACTGTTGCACAGAGCACTTTTCGCCTGTCTCCCCGGCCGGAGACACGACGCGCGCTCCCGCGCGTGCACTCTGTCGGCACACACAGACACGGGGAACCGTTCCCGGTTCTCAGCTCGGATTTCTTGCTCCGATCGCCACTTAACTTTCTCAAAAAGTGATCACCAACTAGTTTTTGTCACACAGACCCGAACTTTTACAGCAGTCCACTTTAATTTCTCGCCTAGAAGTCCTCTCAACTTCAGTTGCGCCAAGTAAAGTGTTTGCTGTACTGTCGGAGCGAGCACCGACGCGTGAACGTGCCTGGCTCACAAGTTAGGCTCCTGGCCGACGATCACAGATCGTGTCCCCTAGTTTCTCAGAACTAGAGATCGGGACTTCACTACTGGCAGCAAATAAATACTTTTGCTCCAGACGTTAGTCTGGAAGCAAAAATGTTCTACGCCTTTCGGGCGTGCAGAGCAGGACGGCCCGCAGGCGCGTTTCCTGGTTTTCACGGTCTATGTCACCGTTACAAATGGAAAAGATTTTCAACACACTGTGGGTTGCTTTCGTGCTTTTGCAAAAGCAATATTCTTTATGGCGACAGTCGCGCGCAAATTGAGACAACAATTTCTGGTTAGCTAGGCCAGAAATGTTGCTCTGCTGAGTGGACAAATCAACGTCGGATTCCGCGATCGATTGATCTTCCAAGCTCAGAGCAGTTTCAAAACCCGGGAACACGCCGGAACTTTGTCTGCTTTGGGCCCTTAAAACAAAATCTTAAAATGCATGCGTTAACTTGGGGAGCGTTATTTCTCCCGGTTACGGTTTTACTTCGAAGTATATTTCGTTCAAAATTGCCGCTACGCGTCTGCGTTTCTGTGGCGGCCGGTGTGGAGCAGGGGGAGACCCGGAGATTGCGCAATAAAAGGGGTTGCTTTTTCAGCGTGAACTCAGATTAATTTTCCCAGCAACTAGTGGTCCCATCTGGACGTGCCAAAAATAATAATATGTAGGGTTTCTCACTCGATCTACCAAGATCTTAATAGAAATCAGGGTGCCACCGCTTTTATTAAAAAGGCGGAAAAATTCTATCAATGAATAACTGTGGTGAGAATTCTGTGGGTTCTTGTACCACGCCAATGCTGGGGAAAAATTAATCAGGAGAGTCCGACCAGCTTTAACGACATTTATTTAGACACAGACAATAAACACAGCATATAAGGCACTTATATGAAAAGGAGTAATAATCAGACAGTTTATAAATGCAGCAACGTAATTCTAAGTCTGTTGATTGGCTAGACACCGGAAGAGGCTGCGCACGGAAGAAGGAATAGAGGGAGGTAAAAAAAGAGATAAAATAAATCAAAAATAAAAATAAAGCACAGGCAGGGTGGCCTGTGGCTTCACTGGCCGAACAGAATTATTGATCGTGGGACTGGGAACGGTTTCTAAACCGTTGACCCAATAAGAAAAATAAAACAAGGTCCTAGGCTTAACTAACTATTGAATAATGCCAGCTAGGCTGAGTCAGCTACAAGAAAGGCCAGATGTAACCAGCAGAGATCCCCAATCACGCCCTGTTCCACCTACCAGAGTGGAGTTCAGCTCGTGCCGGTCGTTGGTCGATCACAAACGGCCACCAGGTTCTTCCGATCTCCGTTGAGGTCGACGAATGGGAACAATTCTGCCAGCAGAATTGTGGACGTCCCGGCGAGCTTAACGTCTGGCGGTACGTGGGTCGGTTGGTTTGCCAGTGGCGGAGCTGCTGGACCGCAGTCGGACGAAGTTCGGTGTAACACGAACTTTATCTCTCGGCCAAAAGATGAGTGACTCAACACTTTCCGTAGAAAGTTTTGCGGCAAAAGAAAGTTGCAAAAATTCAAAAACCGCGCGGAGATCAGCGGGGTGATCTCTGCGACAAAGCGTCCTGCGTTGCTGTGGGAACGCCGGACGGAAAAATATGTTGGTCGGCGAGACTCTAACTCAAAGACTAAGAGTCATGAAACTTCTAAGTTTTAACAAAGGGAAAACTTGGCCAAAGTACAAAATAAAGATAGCAACAAATAGAGAGATTCAAAAGAGTCAGGAAGTCAAGAAATCGTAAGAGCGTAAGAGAGAGTAAGACAAAGCTGCCCTGCCTCTTTATATCTCTGAATATTCAACAGAGCGCAGGGATGGGTCAGCACGGACCAACCGGACATTTCCTGCTTTGTGGGTTTACCCAAATTATACGTTTTGGCTGACCAACCTGCAAACTTTGCTACGGTTAATAAAAAAACACCGTTACTGTATACACACATTTGTTGGATTAAAATGACATAGTATGATACCAATACATTACACAAAGTTTTGTTTTATTTCACAACAACGTAAGTGGTTACTATTCTAATTTTGGTTCCTTAATTAATCCAGTCCATCGACATCCGTTTGCAGTACCCTTTTTCGTCCGGCAGATGGCAGTATTGTCCCGTGGGTTTTAATCCTTCTACCTCTGACCGGGTTCTCACCTCCCGGAGATCAGAGGAATTCCTTCTGGAGATTAGCCGGTCGTAAAGTGCCGGCCTGTCACCTGGGTGTCTTGATTCTGCGTTCCAGGGCAAGATTTACACCTGGTTTTGACCATCTTAACACACAGAGATCATTGTTAAGCAGCCAGTCCCTCTCATTTTATTACCATTGCAAAGCGATGCGTTATCTCCTCGGTGTGGAGGGGGAAAAGTTGAGATTAGGCTAGCATGTTTTACTCCCCACATCTGGTTTTTATATGCGTATTCCGGAGAAAAACAAAGAACACTGTTTTCAGGTTATCTTGGGGTGGAACGGAGACATCACGGTATTTCCAGGCTTCTCAGGTCAAAGAGAAGCCAGCACACACACAGGTTGAAGAAAGCGTAATCAGCTCTTTTATTCCTTTTTATGTTAATGAGTGGTTCATCAGAAGAAAGGGATCCTACAAATGACTGTTTCAGACTTCCAACGGCTGTTTCAGACCTCCATAGGCTGTTTAGGACATCCAACAGCTGTCTCAGACCTCCAACAGCTTTTTCAGTCCCCCAACAGCTGTTTCAGACCTCGGAGAGTTGTGTCACATCTCATACAGCTGTTTCAGACCTCCAAAAGCTGTTTCAGTTGTACAATGACTGTTTCAGACCTCCAACGGCTGTTTCAGACCTCCAACAGCTTTTTCAGACCTCCAACAGCTGTGTCAGTCCTCCAACAGCTGTTTCAGTCGTCCAATGACTGTTTCAGACCTCCAACGACTGTTTCAGACCTCCAACAGCTGTTTCAGGCCTTCAAGAGCTGTTTCAGACGTCCAACAGCTGTTTCAGACCTCCAACGACTGTTTCAGACCTCCAACAGCTGTTTCAGTCCTCCAACAGCTGTTTCAGATCTCTGACAGCTGTTTCAGACCTCCAACAGCTGTTTCAGTCCTTCAACAGCTGTTTCAGACGTCCAACAGCTGTTTCAGACCTCCAACGGCTGTTTCAGACCACCAACGGCTGTCCCAGACCTCCAACAGCTGTTTCAGTCCTCCAACAGCTGTTTCAGATCTCAGACAGCTGTTTCAGACCTCCAACAGCTGTTTCAGTCCTTCAACAGCTGTTTCAGACGTCCAACAGCTGTTTCAGACCTCCAACGGCTGTTTCAGACCACCAACGGCTGTCCCAGACCTCCAACAGCTGTTTCACACCTCCAACAGTTGTGTTAGAACTCCGAGAGCTGTTTCACATCTCCAAAAGCTGTTTCAGACCTCCAACAGCTGTTTCAGTCCTCCAACAGCTGTTTCAGATCTCAGACAGCTGTTTCAGACCTCCAACAGCTGTTTCAGTCCTTCAACGGCTATTTCAGACATCCAACAGGTGTTTCAAAGCTCCAACAGCTGTTTCAGATCTCCAACAGCTGTTTCAGATCTCCAACGGCTTTCTCAGACCTCCAACAGCTGTTTCAGTCCTTCAACGGCTGTTTCAGACATCCAACAGGTGTTTCAGAGCTCCAACGGCTGTTTCAGATCTCCAACAGCTGTCTCAGACCTCCAACAGCTTTTTCAAACCTCAGAGAGCTGTTTCCCCCACTCCAGCAGCTGTTTCAGACCTCCAACAGCTCTTTCAGACCTCCAACAGCTGTTTCAGATCTCCAAAAGCTGTTTTAGACCTCCAACGACTGATCAGACCTCCAACAGCTGTTTCAGTCCTTCAACAGCTGTTTGAGACGTGCAACATCTGTTTCAGGCCTCCAACGGCTGTTTCAGACCTCCAACGGCTGTCCCAGAACTCCAACAGCTGTTTCACACCTCCAACAGCTGTTTTAGACCTCCGAGAGCTGTTTTACATCTCCAAAAGCTGGCTCAGACCTCCAACAGCTGTTTCAATCCTCCAACAGCTGTTTCAGATCTCAGACAGCGGTTTCAGACCTCCAACAGCTGTTTCAGTCCTTCAACAGCTGTTTCAGATGTCCAACAGGTGTTTCAGAGATCCATCGGCTCTTTCAGATCTCCAACTGCTGTCTCAGACCTCCAACAGCTGTTTCAGTCGTCCAATGACTGTTTCAGACCTCCAACAGCTGTTTCAGATGTCCAACAGGTGTTTCAGAGCTCCAACGGCTGTTTCAGTTCTCCAACTGCTGTCCCAGACCTCCAACAGCTGTTTCACACCTCCAACAGCTGTGTTAGACCTCCGAGAGTTGTTTCACATCTCCAAAAGTTGTTTCAGACTTCCAACAGCTGTTTCAGCCCTCCAACAGCTGTTTCAGATCTCAGACAGCTGTTTCAGACCTCCAACAGCTGTTTCAGATCTCCAACGGCTTTCTCAGACCTCCAACAGCTGTTTCAGTCCTTCAACGGCTGTTTCAGACATCCAACAGCTGTGTCACATCTCCAACAGCTGTTTCAGACCTCCAAAAGCTGTTTCAGTCGTACAATGACTGTTTCAGACCTCCAACGGCTGTTTCAGACCTCCAACAGCTGTTTCAGACCTCCAACATCTTTTTCAGTCCTCCAACAGCTGTTTCAGTCGTCCAATGACTGTTTTAGACCTCGAACGACTGTTTCAGACCTCCAACAGCTGTTTCAGTCCTTCAACAGCTGTTTCAGACGTCCAACAGCTGTTTCAGACCTCCAACGACTGTTTCAGACCTCCAACAGCTGTTTCAGTCCTCCAGCAGCTGTTTCAGTCGTCCAATGACTGTTTCAGACCTCCAACGACTGTTTCAGACTTCCAACAGCTGTTTCAGTCCTTCAACAGCTGTTTCAGACCACCAACGGCTGTCCCAGACCTCCAACAGCTGTTTCATACCTCCAACAGCTGTGTTAGACCTCCGAGAACTGTTTCACATCTCCAAAAGCTGTTTCAGACCTCCAACAGCTTTTTCAGTCCTCCAACAGCTGTTTCAGATCTCAGACAGTTGTTTCAGATCTCCAACAGCTGTTTCAGTCCTTCAACGGCTGTTTCAGATGTCAAACAGGTGGTTCAGAGCTCCAACGGATGTTTCAGATCTCCAACAGCTGTTTCAGTCCTTCAACAGCTGTTTCAGACGTCCAACAGCTGTTTCAGACCTCCAACGGCTGTTTCAGACCACCAACGGCTGTCCCAGATCTCCAACAGCTGTTTCACACCTCCAACAGCTGTGTAAGACCTCCGAGAGCTATTTCACATCTCCAAAAGCTGTTTCAGACCTCCAACAGCTGTTTCAGTCCTCCAACAGCTTTTTCAGATCTCAGACAGCTGTTTTAGACCTCCAACAGCTGTTTCAGTCCTTCAACAGCTGTTTCAGACCTCCAAACAGCTGTTTCAGACCTCCAACAGCTGTTTCAGATCTCCAACGGCTTTCTCAGACCTCCAACAGCTGTTTCAGTCCTTCAACGGCTGTTTCAGACATCCAACAGCTGTGTCACATCTCCAACAGCTGTTTCAGACCTCCAAAAGCTGTTTCAGTCGTACAATGACTGTTTCAGACCTCCAACGGCTGTTTCAGACCTCCAACAGCTGTTTCAGACCTCCAACATCTTTTTCAGTCCCCCAACAGCTGTTTCAGACCTCGGAGAGTTGTGTCACATCTCATACAGCTGTTTCAGACCTCCAACAGCTGTTTCAGACCTCCAACAGCTGTTTCAGTTGTACAATGACTGTTTCAGACCTCCAACGGCTGTTTCAGACCTCCAACAGCTGTTTCAGTCCTCCAGCTGTTTCAGTCCCAATGACTGTTTCAGACCTCCAACAGCTGTTTCAGCCTCCAACGTTTCAGACCTCCAACGACTGTTTCAGACCTCCAACAGCTGTTTTCAGTCCTTCAACAGCTGTTTCAGATCTCAGACAGCTGTTTCAGACCTCCAACAGCTGTTTCAGTCCTTCAACAGCTGTTTTCAGACTCCAACAGCTGTTTCAGACCTCCAACGGCTGTTTCAGACCACCAACGGCTGTCCCAGACCTCCAACAGCTGTTTCAGTCCTCCAACAGCTGTTTCAGATCTCAGACTCCAACGGCTGTTTCAGACCTCCAACAGCTGTTTCAGTCCTTCAACAGCTGTTTCAGACGTCCAACAGCTGTTTCAGACCACCAACGGCTGTCCCAGACCTCCAACAGCTGTTTCACACCTCCAACAGTTGTGTTAGAACTCCGAGAGCTGTTTCACATCTCCAAAAGCTGTTTCAGACCTCCAACAGCTGTTTCAGTCCTCCAACAGCTGTTTCAGATCTCAGACAGCTGTTTCAGACCTCCAACAGCTGTTTCAGTCCTTCAACGGCTATTTCAGACATCCAACAGGTGTTTCAGAGCTCCAACAGCTGTTTCAGATCTCCAACAGCTGTTTCAGATCTCCAACGGCTTTCTCAGACCTCCAACAGCTGTTTCAGTCCTTCAACGGCTGTTTCAGTTCAGACATCCAACAGGTGTTTCAGAGCTCCAACGGCTGTTTTCAGATCTCCAACAGCTGTCTCAGACCTCCAACAGCTTTTTCAAACCTCAGAGAGCTGTTTCCCCCACTCCAACAGCTGTTTCAGACCTCCAACAGCTCTTTCAGACCTCCAACAGCTGTTTCAGATCTCCAAAAGCTGTTTTAGACCTCCAACGACTGATCAGACCTCCAACAGCTGTTTCAGTCCTTCAACAGCTGTTTGAGACGTGCAACATCTGTTTCAGGCCTCCAACGGCTGTTTCAGACCTCCAACGGCTGTCCCAGAACTCCAACAGCTGTTTCACACCTCCAACAGCTGTTTTAGACCTCCGAGAGCTGTTTTACATCTCCAAAAGCTGGCTCAGACCTCCAACAGCTGTTTCAGATCCTCCAACAGCTGTTTCAGATCTCAGACAGCGGTTTCAGACCTCCAACAGCTGTTTCAGTCCTTCAACAGCTGTTTCAGATGTCCAACAGGTGTTTCAGAGATCCATCGGCTCTTTCAGATCTCCAACTGCTGTCTCAGACCTCCAACAGCTGTTTCAGTCGTCCAATGACTGTTTCAGACCTCCAACAGCTGTTTCAGATGTCCAACAGGTGTTTCAGAGCTCCAACGGCTGTTTCAGTTCTCCAACTGCTGTCCCAGACCTCCAACAGCTGTTTCACACCTCCAACAGCTGTGTTAGACCTCCGAGAGTTGTTTCACATCTCCAAAAGTTGTTTCAGACTTCCAACAGCTGTTTCAGCCCTCCAACAGCTGTTTCAGATCTCAGACAGCTGTTTCAGACCTCCAACAGCTGTTTCAGATCTCCAACGGCTTTCTCAGACCTCCAACAGCTGTTTCAGTCCTTCAACGGCTGTTTCAGACATCCAACAGGTGTTTCAGAGCTCCAACAGCTGTTTCAGATCTCCAACAGCTGTCTCAGACCTCCAACAGCTTTTTCAAACCTCAGAGAGCTGTTTCCCCCACTCCAACAGCTGTTTCAGACCTCCAACAGCTGTTTCAGACCTCCAACAGCTGTTTCAGATCTCCAAAAGCTGTTTCAGACCTCCAACGACTGATCAGACCTCCAACAGCTGTTTCAGTCCTTCAACAGCTGTTTGAGATGTGCAACATCTGTTTCAGACCTCCAACGGCTGTTTCAGACCTCCAACGGCTGTCCCAGAACTCCAACAGCTGTTTCACACCTCCAACAGCTGTTTTAGACCTCCGAGAGCTGTTTTACATCTCCAAAAGCTGGCTCAGACCTCCAACAGCTGTTTCAGACCTCCAACAGCTGTTTCAACAGCTGTTTCAGATGTCCAACAGGTGTTTCAGAGATCCATCGGCTCTTTCAGATCTCCAACTGCTGTCTCAGACCTCCAACAGCTGTTTCAGACCTCCAATGACTGTTTCAGCCCTCCAAGAGCTGTTTCAGTCCTTCAACAGCTGTTTCAGACGTCCAACAGGTGTTTCAGAGCTCCAACGGCTGTTTCAGTTCTCCAACTGCTGTCCCAGACCTCCAACAGCTGTTTCACACCTCCAACAGCTGTGTTTCAGACCTCCAAGGTTTTTTCAGACTTCCAACGTTTCAGTTTCAGACTGTTTCAGACTCCAACAGCTGTTTCAGATCCTCAGACAGCTGTTTCAGACACAGCTGTTTCAGACCTCCAACAGCTGTTTTCAGACCTCCAACGGTGTTTCAGACCTCCAACAGCTGTTTCAGACCTCAACTGTTTCAGACCTCCAGACCTCCAACAGCTGTTTCAGACCTCCAACAGCTGTTTCAGACCTCCAACAGCTGTTTCAGACCTCCAAACAGACCTCCAACGCTGTTTCAGACCTCCAAAGCTGTTTCAGACTCCAACACTGTTTCAGACCTCCAACAGCTGTTTCAGACCTCCAACAGCTGTTTCAGTCTTCAACTGAACCTGTTTTCAGACCTCCAACGACTGTTTCAGACCTCCAACAGCTGTTTCAGACCTCACAGCTGTTCAGTCGTCCAATGACTGTTTCAGACTTCCAACGGCTTTTTCAGACCTCCAACAGGCTTTCAAACATCCAACAGCTGTCTCAGACCTCCAACAGCTTTTTCAGACCCCCAACAGCTGTTTCAGACCTCCAATGGCTCCCAGACCTCCAAAGGCTGTTTCAGACCTCCAACGGCTGTTTCAGACCTCCAACAGCTGTTTCAGACCTCCAACGGCTGTTTCAGACCTCCAACAACTGTTTCAGTCCAACGCTGTTTCAGACCTTCAGACCTCAACAGCTGTTTCTGTTTCAGACCTCCAACGCCTCCAACGGCTGTTTCAGACCAACAGCTGTCTTAGACCTCCAACTGCTTTTTTAGACCCCCAACAACTGTTTCAGACCTCGGAGAGCTGTGTCACATCTCCAACAGCTGTTTCAGACCTCCAACAGCTGTTTCAGACCTCCAACAGCTGTTTCAGTCCTTCAACGGCTGTTTCAGACCTCCAACGGCTGTCTCAGACCTCCAACAGCTGTTTCAGACCTCCAACAGCTGTTTCAGACCTCCAAAAGCTGTTTCAGTCGTCCAATGACTGTTTCAGACCTCCAACAGCTGTTTCAGACCTCCAACAGCTGTTTCAGACCTCCAACGATGTTTCAGACCTCCAACAGCTGTTTTTCAACCTCCAACTGTTTCAGACCTCCAAAAGCTGTTTAAGTCGTCCAATGAATGTTTCAGATCTCCAACAGCTGTTTCAGACCTCCAAAAGCTGTTTAAGTCGTCCAATGACTGTTTCAGATCTCCAACAGCTGTTTCAGACCTCCAAAAGCTGTTTAAGTCGTCCAATGAATGTTTCAGACCTCCAACGGCTGTTTCAGACCTCCAACAGCTGTTTCAGACCACCAACACCCGTTTCAGTCCTCCAACACCTGTTTCAGTCGTCCAATGACTGTTTCAGACCTCCAACGGCTGTTTCAGACCTCCAACAGCTGTTTCAGGCCTTCAACAGCTGTTTAAGACGTCCAACAGCTGTTTCAGACCTCCAACGGCTGTTTCAGATCTCCAATGGCTGTCCCAGACCTCCAATAGCTGTTTCAGATCTCCAACGGCTGTTTCAGACCTCCAACGGCTGTTTCAGACCCCCAACGGCTGTCTCAGACTTCCAAAAGCTGTTTCAGACCTCCAACAGCTGTTTCAGACCTTGGAGAGCTATTTCACATCTCCAACAGCTGTTTCAGACCTCCAACAGCTGTTTCAGTCGTCCAATGACTGTTTCAGACATCCAACGGCTGTTTCAGACCTCCAAAAGCTGTTTCAGTCCTCCAACAGCTGTTTCAGTCGTCCAATGACTGTTTCAGACCTCCAACGGCTGTTTCAGACCTCCAACAGGCTGTTTCAGACCTCCAACAGCTGTTTCAGACCTCCAACAGCTGTTTCAGACCTCCAACAGCTGTTATTTCAGACCTCCAACAGCTGTTTCAGACCTCCAACAGCTGTTTCAGACCTCCAAAAGCTGTTTCAGTCGTCCAATGACTGTTTCAGATCTCCAACAGCTGTTTCAGACCCCCAAAAGCTTTTTCAGTCGTCCAATGAATGTTTCAGACCTCCAACGGCTGTTTCAGACCTCCAACAGCTGTTTCAGACCACCAACACCCGTTTCAGTCCTCCAACAGCTGTTTCAGTCGTCCAATGACTGTTTCAGACCTCCAACGGCTGTTTCAGACCTCCAACAGCTGTTTCAGGCCTTCAACAGCTGTTTAAGACGTCCAGCAGCTGTTTCAGACCTCCAACGGCTGTTTCAGATCTCCAATGGCTGTCCCAGACCTCCAATAGCTGTATTAGATCTCCAACGGCTGTCTCAGACCTCCAACGGCTGTTTCAGACCCCCAACGGCTGTCTCAGACTTCCAACAGCTGTTTCAGACCTCCAACAGCTGTTTCAGACCTTGGAGAGCTATTTCACATCTCCAACAGCTGTTTCAGACCTCCAACAGCTGTTTCAGTCGTCCAATGACTGTTTCAGACACCCAACGGCTGGTTCAGACCTCCAAAAGCTGCTTCAGTCCTCCAACAGCTGTTTCAGTCGTCCAATGACTGTTTCAGACCTCCAACGGCTGTTTCAGACCTCCAAAGGCTGTTTCAGACCTCCAACGGCTGTCTCAGAACTCTGACAGCTGTTTCAGACTTCCTACGGCTGTCTCAGACCTCCAACAGCTGTTTCAGACCTCCAACGACTGTGTCAGACCTCCAACAGCTGTTTCAGACCTCCAGAGCTGTGTCACATCTCCAACAGCTGTTTCAGACCTCCAACAGCTGTTTCAGACCTCCAAAAGCTATTTCAGTCGTCCAATGACTGTTTCAGACCTCCAACGGCTGTTTCAGACCTCAAACAGCTGTTTCAAACCTCCAACAGCTTTTCAGTCCTTCAGCAGCTGTTTCAGACGTCCAACAGCTTTTTCAGACCTCCAACGGCTGTCCCAGACCTCCAACAGCTGTTTCACACCTCCAACAGCTGTTTTAGACCTCCGAGAGCTGTTTCACATCTTCAAAAGCTGTTTCAGACCTCCAACAGCTGCTTCAGTCCTCCAACAGCTGTTTCAGATCTCAGACAGCTGTTTCAGACCTCCAACAGCTGTTTCAGTCCTTCAACAGCTGTTTCAGACGTCCAACAGGTGTTTCAGAGCTCCAACAGCTTTTTCAGATCTCCAACTGCTGTCTCAGACCTCCAACACCTGTTTCAGACCTCCCACGGCTGTCTCAGACCTCCAACAGCTGTTTCAGACCTCCAGCGGCTTTCTCAGACCTCCAACAGCTGTTTCAGACCTCCAACGGCTGTTTCAGACCTCCAACGGCTGTCTCAGACCTCCAACAGCTGTCTCAGACCTCCAACAGCTGTCTCAGACCTCCAACAGCTGTTTCAGACCTCCAACAGACCTCCAACAGCTGTGTTTCAGACCTCCAACAGCTGTTTCAGACCTCCAAAAGCTGTTTCAGTCGTCCAATGACTGTTTCAGATCTCCAACAGCTGTTTCAGACCTCCAAAAGCTGTTTTAGTCGTCCAATGAATGTTTCAGACCTCCAACGGCTGTTTCAGACCTCCAACAGCTGTTTCAGACCTCCAACAGCTGTTTCAGTCCTCCAACAGCTGTTTCAGTCGTCCAATGACTGTTTCAGACCTCCAACGGCTGTTTCAGACCTCCAACAGCTGTTTCAGTCCTTCAACAGCTGTTTAAGACGTCCAACAGCTGTTTCAGACCTCCAACGGCTGTTTCAGATCTCCAATGGCTGTTTCAGACCTCCAATAGCTGTTTCAGATCTCCAACGGCTGTCTCAGACCTCCAACGGCTGTTTCAGACCCCCAACGGCTGTCTCAGACTTCCAACAGCTGTTTCAGACCTTGGAGAGCTATTTCACATCTCCAACAGCTGTTTCAGACCTCCAACAGCTGTTTCAGTCGTCCAATGACTGTTTCAGACATCCAACGGCTGTTTCAGACCTCCAATGGCTGTTTCAGACCTCCAACGGCTGTTTCAGACCTCCAAAGGCTGTTTCAGACCTCCAACAGCTGTCTCAGACCTCCAACAGCTGTTTCAGACCCCAACCTGTTTCAGACTCTCAACAGCTGTTCAGACCTCCAACAGCTGTTTCAGACCTCCAACAGCTGTTTCAGACCAGACCTCCAACGATGTTTCAGACCTCCAACAGCTGTTTCAGACCTCCAACAGCTGTTTCAGACCTCCAACAGCTGTTTCAGTCCTCCAATGACTGTTTCAGACCTCCAACAGCTGTTTCAGACCTCCAACAGCTGTTTCAGACCTCCAACAGCTGTTTCAGTCCTCCAACGGCTGTTTCAGACCTCCAACAGCTGTTTCAGACCTCCAACAGCTGTTTCAGACTCCAACGACTGTTCAGACTCCAACAGCTGTTTCAGACCTCCAACAGCTGTTTCAGTCGTCCAATGACTGTTTCAGACTTCCAACAGCTGTTTCAGACCTCCAAAGGCTGTTTTAGACATCCAACAGCTGTCTCAGACCTCCAACAGCTGTTTCACACTTCCAACAGCTGTGTAAGACCTCAGAGAGCTGTTTGACATCTCCAACAGCTGTTTCAGACCTCCAACAGCTGTTTCAGTCCTTCAACGGCTGTTTCAGACATCCAACAGGTGTTTCAGAGCTCCAACAGCTGTTTCAAATCTCCAACAGCTGTTTCAGATCTCCAACGACTGTTTCAGACTTCCAACAGCTGTTTCAGACGTCCAACGGCTGTCTCAGACCTCCAACAGCTGTCTCAGACCTCCAACACCTTTTTCAGACCTCAGAGAGCTGTTTCCCCCACTACAACAGCTGTTTCAGACCTCCAACAGCTGTTTCAGACCTCCAACAGCTGTTTTCAGATCTCCAAAAGCTGTTTCAGACCTCCAACGACTGTTTCAGACCTCCAACAGCTGTTTCGGTCCTCCATACAGCTGTTTGAGACGTGCAACAGCTGTTTCAGACCTCCAACAGCTGTTTCAGACCTCCAACAGCTGTTTCAGACCTCCAACGGCTGTTTCAGACCTCCAAAGGCTGTTTCAGACATCCAACAGCTGTCTCAGACCTCCAACAGCTTTTTCAGTCCCCCAACAGCTGTTTCAGACCTCGGAGAGTTGTGTCACATCTCATACAGCTGTTTCAGACCTCCAACAGCTGTTTCAGACCTCCAAAAGCTGTTTCAGTTGTACAATGACTGTTTCAGACCTCCAACGGCTGTTTCAGACCTCCAACAGCTGTTTTCAGACCTCCAACAGCTGTTTCAGTCCAGACCAACAGCTTTTTCAGTCGTCCAATGACTGTTTCAGACCTCCAACGACTGTTTCAGACCTCCAACAGCTGTTTCAGTCCTTCAAGAGCTGTTTCAGACGTCCAACAGCTGTTACAGACCTCCAACGACTGTTTCAGACCTCCAACAGCTGTTTCAGTCCTCCAACAGCTGTTTCAGACCTCCAACAGCTGTTTCAGATCTCAGACAGCTGTTTTCAGACCTCCAACGTTTCCTCCAACAGCTGTTTCAGACCTCCAACAGCTGTTTCAGACCTCCAACAGCTGTTTCAGACCTCCACCAACGGCTGTCCCAGACCTCCAACAGCTGTTTCACAGACCTCCAGTTGTGTTAGAACTCCGAGAGCTGTTTCACATCTCCAAAAGCTGTTTCAGACCTCCAACAGCTGTTTCAGTCCTCCAACAGCTGTTTCAGACCTCCAACAGCTGTTTTCAGACCTCCAACGGCTGTTTTCAGTCCCAACAGCTGTTTCAGACCTCCAACAGCTGTTTCAGACAGCTGTTTTCAGACCTCCAACAGCTGTTTTCAGACCTCCAACAGCTGTTTCAGTCTCCAATGACTGTTTCAGACCTCCAACAGCTGTTTTCAGACCTCCAACAGCTGTTTCAGTCCAGTCCAACAGCTGTTTCAGACCTCCAACGGCTGTTTCAGACCTCCAACAGCTGTTTCAGACCTCCAACAGTGTTTCAGAAACAGGTTGACCTCCAACGCTGTTTCCCCTCCAACAGCTGTTTCAGTCCTCCAGAGCTGTTTTCAGACCTCCAACGACTGTTTCAGACCTCCAACAGCTGTTTCAGACCTCATGTTTCAGTCTCCAATGACTGTTTCAGATCTCAATTTCAGATCCAACAGCTGTTTCAGACCTCCAAGCTGTTTTCAGACCTCCAACAGCTGTTTCAGTCCTCCAACGCTGTTTCAGACTCCAACAGTTTCAGACCCCCAACAGCTGTTTCAGACCTCCAATGGCTGTCCCAGACCTCCAACAGCTGTTTTCACCTCCAACAGCAGTTCAGACCTCAGACATCCAACAACTGTTTCAGCTCAGCTGTTTCCAACGGCTGTTTAAGACGCTCCAACGAAGGTTGTTCAGTCCAACAGACGTCCCTGTCAGACAGGCTGTTTCAAACACCAACAGCTGTCTCAGACCTCCAACAGCTTTTCAGACCCCCCAGCTGTTTCAGACCTCCAACATGTGTTCCAAGACCTCCAACCTCACTGTTTTAGACCCAGGCTCGTCCAAAGGCTGTTTCAGACTCCAACGACTGTTTCAGACCTCCAACAGCTGTTTCAGCTTTTCACAACCTGTTTCAGACACTGTTTCAGCCTCTGTTTTCAGACCTCCACGGAAGCTCCAACTTTCAGACCTCCAACCTCTGTTTTCAGACCTTCAGCTGTTTCAGACTGTCACCTCCAACATTTTTCACCCTCCAACAGCTGTTTAGACCTCCAAAACTGTTTCACAATCTGACTGTTCAGACCTCCAACAGCTGTTTCAGACTCAAAGTTTCAGTCATCCAATGACTATTTCAGATCTCCAACGGCTGTTTCAGACCTCCAACAGCTTTTTCAGACCTCCAACAGCTGTTTCAGACTTCCAACGGCTGTTTCAGACCTCCAAACGCTGTTTCAGACATCCAACAGCTGTCTCAGACCTCCAACAGTTTTTTCAGACGTACAATGACTGTTTCAGACCTCCAACGGCTGTTTCAGACCACCAATAGCTGTTTCAGACCTCCAACAGCTGTTTCACACCTCCAACAGCTGTGTTAGACCTCCGAGAACTGTTTCACATCTCCAAAAGCTGTTTCAGACCTCCAACAACTGTTTCATTCCTCCAACAGCTGTTTCAGATCTCAGACAGCTGTTTCAGACCTCCAACAGCTGTTTCAGTCCTTCAACGGCTGTTTCAGACGTCCAACAGGTGTTTCAGAGCTCCAACGGCTGTTTCAGATCTCCAACAGCTGTTTCAGTCCTCCAACAGCTGTTTCAGACGTCCAACGGCTGTTTCAGACCTCCAACAGCTTTTTCAGACCCCCAACAGCTGTTTCAGACCTCCAATGGCTGTCCCAGACCACCAAAGGCTGTTTCAGACCTCCAACGGCTGTCTCAGACCTCCAAAAGCTGTTTCAGACCTCCAACGGCTTTCTCAGACCTCCAACAGCTGTTTCAGGCCTCCAACGGCTGTCTCAGACCTCCAACAGCTGTTTCAGACCTCCAACAGCTGGTTCAGACCTCCAACAGCTGGTTCAGACCTCCAACGACTGTTTCAGACCTCCAACAGACTGTTTCAGACCTCCAACAGCTGTTTCAGACCTCATACAGCTGTTTCAGTCGTCCAATGACTGTTTCAGACTTCCAACGGCTGTTTCAGACCTCCAAAGGCTGTTTCAGACCTCCAACAGCTGTTTCAGTCCTTCAACAGCTGTTTCAGACCACCAACGGCTGTCCCAGACCTCCAACAGCTGTTTCACACCTCCAACAGCTGTGTTAGACCTCCGAGAACTGTTTCACATCTCCAAAAGCTGTTTCAGACCTCCAACAACTGTTTCATTCCTCCAACAGCTGTTTCAGATCTTAGACAGCTGTTTCAGACCTCCAACAGCTGTTTCAGTCCTTCAACGGCTGTTTCAGACGTCCAACAGGTGTTTCAGAGCTCCAAAGGCTGTTTCAGATCTCCAACAGCTGTTTCAGTCCTCCAACAGCTGTTTCAGACGTCCAACGGCTGTTTCAGACCTCCAACAGCTTTTTCAGTCCCCCAACAGCTGTTTCAGACCTCCAATGGCTGTCCCAGACCACCAAAGGCTGTTTCAGACCTCCAACGGCTGTTTCATTCCTCCAACAGCTGTTTCAGACCTCCAATGGCTGTTTCAGACCTCAGACCTCCAACAGCTGTTTCAGGCCTCCAACAGCTCAGTCTCAGACCTCCAACAGCTGTTTTCAGACCTCCAACAGCTGGTTCAGACCTCCAACGACTGTTTCAGACCTCCAACAGCTGTTTCAGACCTCATACAGCTGTTTCAGTCATCCAATGACTGTTTCAGACTTCCAACGGCTGTTTCAGACCTCCAAAGGCTGTTTCAGACATCCAACAGCTGTCTCAGACCTCCAACAGCTTTTTCAGTCCCCCAACTGCTGTTTCAGACCTCGGAGAGTTGTGTCACATCTCATACAGCTTTTTCAGACCTCAAACAGCTGTTTCAGACCTCCAAAAGCTGTTTCAGTTGTACAATGATTGTTTCAGACCTCCAACGGCTGTTTCAGATCTCCAACAGCTGTTTCAGACCTCCAACAGCTGTTTCAGTCCTCCAAGAGCTGTTTCAGACGTCCAACAGCTGTTTCAGACCTCCAACGACTGTTTTAGACCTCCAACAGCTGTTTTAGTCCTTCAACAGCTGTTTCAGACTACCAAAGGCTGTCCCAGACCTCCAACAGCTGTTTCACACCTCCAACAAACCGAATCCGGTCACTGGGTGCCCCGTGACAGCGACCGGTTCATGTTTCCCTGGCTCTTTTGTCTCTTTAGGCACCCCAGTGCCCTGTGGCCTTCCTCGCCGCAAGAGAAACAATGGCTACAGTCTGGTCGGTTTTGTTCGACACATTTTGGACAGCCGTAACTTTTGTCTTTCTTGTTTCTTGCTTTGTTTTGAGGATATTGATTCAATTGCTCTAAGGGTCGTGGCTGACTTTGTTGTTTCATGGCCTCAACCATGCTTGCATGAAAGACATCTTGAACAGTAGCTGCACTATATTTTATGCTTGCATCTGACAGTTTTGATGTGAAGAAGACACGTTGTTTCAACCCTATCACACGGTAGAGGAACTGTTGTGGTGTCTCGTTTTCCTGTTGCCTAGCACACATTAGCTCCTGAAATAACTCTGTGCTATTTTTCTCTCTCAGGTGGGCCTGGAGGAACCCCTTGAGCTCCATGACAGTAAGATCATCTTTGTTTATTAGCATGTCTTTTTAAAACTTCCAGGTTTTATTATTCGGAGCACTCCACGGACTATCTCTGTGTCGTGGAAGCCTTCTTTGATCCCTCCTCGATTTGCTTGCAGACATTGTTATAGCTTATGTCTGATGAATGGTCACCATCTGACCTCCCTGCACTTTAAACTCTCCTCTGCAGTAGGAAAAATCTCGTAGGGAGACCATCTTCTCACTGATGGGTTGCACACAAGGCGAGTTGGTGTGTGATGTGTCACTATAGGACTTGCTAGCCTGTGTTGCTAACAGTGGGGGGTGTTCTAGTGACTGTGTTGAAGATGCCATAATGTTTTGTCTAAGCCTTCGACCAAGCTCCTCATAACTAGTGAGCATTTCCAGTAACTCAGCATTTGTGGTGTCAGATACAGCATTAGCTAACATTGGTGTCACTGGGCTAGTAGGACAAACATTGCTGCCTTGACCAGGTAAAGTAGAGGTGGCTGGAACACTAGGGCTAACTGCATCTACAGCTTGAGACATTTGCTCAGTGGTCTGGGCAGTAGGTACTGTTTGGGAGGCTGCCTGTATAGGTAACTCTGACACATGCAGTACATCACGGTTCTCAACAACAGCATCAATAGCATCCTTTAAAACCAATAACTCAACCATCCCACTGTCCTCTGAATCAAGCAAGTGCTTACTGTACATAAATGAACTGATGTAATCGAGGAACCGCAGGAACAAAGAAGAAACCTGTATCAGGTGGATAAATTAGGTGCAATGAGGACAGCGTGCATCTTCAGTTATTCCAGATTGCGTCTGTGTGTTTTATTAAACATCCAAAATCATAAACACGACATGTTACAACATTTCTGTTCAACATATTCCAGTATTTTCTTTATATCTGACTCTGTTCTTCCTCAGCTTACTTGAGTCCATCTCATTAAGCACATTCCCACAACTTCAATAAAGATATTCACTCTGGTCTGTACTTATTGTTGTGATACACACATCCTGATGGCCTTTATGCCAAATGACCTTCAATAAATAAAGTGCAATTTTAAATACAGTATACAACTGCTCAAACACTGCTTTCAAAGTCAGCATCCATCAAAACATTGCAGACTGCCCCTTTAACCATGGCGTTAATTCTCTGTAATAAGTACATGCTACTGAAATATGTGAATTAGAAAATGTTTGTTACATCTTTTAACTATATATCTTTAGCAAACAAACTGTCACTAACAAACAGTCTTCAAAACAAACAGTCAGTTTTCAGTCATCGACTTGAAAAAGTGCATATCAATCATATAAACCTCACAAACAATGTGTGTTCAAACATTTACAGTGTATGGGAGCCCTTATAAACACAATACGACTGCTAATTGACTGATCAGGCGGATTCGCTGCACACCCTATGACGTCACCGGGAGAAAACTCCGCCAGAAAAGTAACTTTCTTTTCGTTGTTTTTACATGTCAAAACCCACCCATAACACTTTAAACTTCTAACAAACAGAAAACAGACTGAGCATGACCTTATGAGGTAGAAAAATTATAGTTCTTCCACAGTTTACCAACCTGTATAAGGTGGATAAATTAGGTGCAATGAGGACAGCGTGCATCTTCAGTCATTTCAGATTGCGCCTGAGGAGACGTGAGACGGAGACGCCTGAGATGTGCGCTCTTTAACCGGTCCCCGGAGCAACCGGAGTGAATACAAAGGTTCCGCCGTACTGCTACCAAAACAAAACATATTTTTTACCACTCATGAGTATAATGAAAATACACTTGGCCCTCATTACTCTTACAACAAATGCACAAAATTATAAAATTGTAAATGTAATTATAATTCTCAATTTTATCACAAAAATGTGGTGACACTATTTTAGGTGCGCCACATCTGAAACAGCCTTTGGAGGTCTGAAACAGCTGTTGGAGGTGTGAAACAGTCATTGGACGAATGAAACAGCTGTTGGAGGTCTGAAAAAGCTGTTGGAGGTCTGAAACAGCCGTTGTAGATCTGAAACAGTCATTGGACGACTGAAACATTTTTTGAGGTCTGAAACAGCTGTTGGAGGTCTGAAACAGTCGTTGGAGGTCTGAAACAGCTGTTAGAGGTCTGAAACAGGTTTTGGAGGTCTGAAACAGCTGTTGGAGATGTGAAAAAGCCTCCGAGGTCTGAGGTCTGAGACAGCTTTGGAGGTCTAGACAAGCTGTTGGAGGTCTGAAACAGCTGTTGGAGGTCTGAAGACAGAGGTCGAAACAGCGTTGGAGGTCTGAAACAGCTGTTGGAGGTCTGAGACAGCCGTGGGAGGTCTGAAACAGGTGTTGGAGGTCTGAGACAGCAGTTGGGGATCTGAAACTGCAGTTGGAGCTCTGAAACACCTGTTGGATGTCTGAAACAGCTGTTGAAGGACTGAAACAGCTGTTGGAGGTCTGAAACAGCTGTCTGAGATCTGAAACAGCTCTCGGAGGTCTAAAACAGCTGTTGGAGGTCTGGGACAGCCGTTGGAGATCTGAAACAGCCGTAGGAGGTCTGAAAAAGCTGTTGGACGTCTGAAACAGCTGTTGAAGGACTGAAACAGCTGTTGTAGGTCTAAAACAATCGTTGGAGGTCTGAAATAGTCATTGGACGACTGAACATGTTTTGAGGTCTGAAACAGCGTTGGGAGGTCTGAAACAGTTGGAGGGTCTGAAACAGCTGTTTTGGAGGTCTGACAAAGCTGTTGGAGATGTGAAACAGCTCTGGAGGTCTGAAACAGCTGTTGGAGGTCTGAGACAGCCGTTGGAGGTCTGAAACAGCAGAGTAGGCTGTCTGGAGGTCTGGAGAAAAAGCCGTTGGAGGTCTGAAACAGCTGTTGGAGGTCTGAGACAGCCGTTGGGACGTCTGAAACAGGTGTTGGAGGTCTGAGACAGCAGTTGGAGATCTGAAAAGCCGTTGGAGCTCTGAAACACCTGTTGGACGTCTGAAACAGCGTTGAAGGACTGAAACAGCTGTTGGAGGTCTGAAACAGCTGTCTGAAACACTGAAACAGCTTGGACTGAAGCAGCTGAAAAAACAGCTTTGGAGGTTTGAAACAGCTCTAGGATGGTCTGAAACAGCTGTTGGAGGTTGAAACAGCTGTTGGAGTCTGGGACAGCCGTTTGGAGGTCTGAAAAAGCTGTTGGACAGTCTGAAACAGCTGTTGGAGGTCTGAAACAGCTGTTGGAGGTCTGAACAGCGTTGGAGGTCTGAAATAGTCATTGGACTGAACAGCTGTCTTGGACGTGTTGAAGGACTGAAACAGCTGTTGGAGGTCTGAAACAGTCGTTGGAGGTCTGAAACACATTGGACGACTGAAACAGCTGTTGGAGGATTGAAACAGCTGTTGGAGGTCTGAAACAGCTGTTTGAGGTCTGAAACAGCCGTTGGAGGTCTGAAACAGTCATTGGATGACTGAAATAGCTTTTGGAGGTCTGAAACAGCTGTTGGAGATGTGACGAAGCTCTCCGAGGTCTGAAACAGCTGTTGGAGGTCTGAAAAAGCTGTTGGAGGTCTGAGACAGCTGTTGGAGGTCTGAGACAGCCGTTGGATGGTCGGAAACAGCCTTTGGAGGTCTAAAACAGCCGTTGGAGGTCTGAAACAGTCATTGGGGACTGAAACAGCTGTTGGAGGTCTGAAACAGCTGTTGGAGTCTGTTCTGTGAAACAGTCTTGGAGGTCTGAACAGCTGTTGGAGGTCTGAAACAGCCGTTGGAGGTCTGAAACAGCTGTTGGAGGTCTGAAACAGCTGTTGAAACAGGTCTGAAACAGCTGTTGGAGGTCTGAACATGTTGTCTGAAACAGCCTTTGGAGTCTGAAACAGCCGTTTGAAGGACTGAAACAGCTGTTGAAGGTCTGAAACAGCTGTCTGAGATCTGAAACAGCTGTTGGAGGACTGAAACAGCTGTTGGAGGTCTGAAACAGCTTTTGGAGATGTGAAACAGCTCTCGGAGGTCTAAAACAGCTGTTGGAGGTGTGAAACAGCTGTTGGAGGTCTGGGACAGCCGTTGGAGGTCTGAAAAAGCTGTTGGACGTCTGAAACAGCTGCTGAAGGACTGAAACAGCTGTTGGAGGTCTGAAACAGTCGTTGGAGGTCTGAAATAGTCATTGGACGACTGAAACAGCTGTTGGAGGACTGAAACAGCTGTTGGAGGTCTGAAACAGCTGCTGAAGGACTGAAACAGCTGTTGGAGGTCTGAAACAGTCGTTGGAGGTCTGAAACAGTCATTGGACGACTGAAACAGCTGTTGGAGGACTGAAACAGCTGTTGGAGGTCTGAAACAGCTGTTGGAGGTCTGAAACAGCCGTTGGAGGTCTGAAACAGTCATTGGACGACTGAAACAGCTTTTGGAGGTCTGAAACAGCTGTTGGAGATGTGACACAGCTCTCCGAGGTCTGAAACAGCTGTTGGAGGTCTGAAAAAGCTGTTGGAGGTCTGAGCTGTTGGAGGTCTGAGACAGCTGTGGAGTCTGAAACAGCCTTTTGGAGGTCTGAAACAGCGTTGGAGGTCTGAAACAGTCATTGGACGACTGAAAGCTGTTTGGAGGTCTGAAACAGCTGTTGGAGGTCTGAAACAGCTGTTGGAGGTCTGAAACAGCTGTTGGAGGTCTGAAACAGCTGTTGGAGGTCTGAAACAGCCGTTGGAGGTCTGAAACAGCTGTTGGAGGTCTGAAAGACGTAGCGCTGTTGGAGGTCTGAAACAGCAGTTTGGAGGTCTGAAACAGCCTTTGGTCTGAAACAGCTGTTGGGAGATCTGAAACAGTGTTGGAGACTGAAAACAGCTGTTGGAGGACTGAAAACAGCTTTTGGAGGTCTGAAACAGCTCGTTGGAGGTCTGAACACTGAGCTGTTGGAGGTGAAAGCCGTTGGAGGTCTGAAACAGCTGTTGGAGGTCTTGAGAACTGAAACAGCCGTTGGAGGTCTGAAACCAGCTGTTGGACGTCTGAAACAGCTGTTGAAGGACTGAAGCTTTGGAGGTCTGAAACAGTCTGTTGGAGGTCTGAAACAGCTGTTGGAGGACTGGAAACAGCTGCTGTTGGAGGTCTGAAACAGCTTTTGTGTGAAACAGCTCTGGAGGTCTGAAAACAGTGTTGGAGGTGTGAAACAGCTGTTGGAGGTCTGAAACTGCCTGTTGGAGGTCTGAAACAGTCTTGGAGGTCTGAAATAGTCATTGGACGCTGTTGGACAGCTGTTGGACGTCTGAACAGCTGTTGGAGGACTGAAACAGTGTTGGAGTCTGAAACAGCTGTTGGAGGTCTGAAACAAGCTGTTGGAGGTCTGAAACAGCTGTTTGGAGGTCTGAAACCGTTGGAGGTCTGAAACAGCTGAAACAGCTGTTTGGAGGTCTGAAACAGCTGTTGGAGGTCTGAAACAGCTGTTGGAGATGTGAAACAGCTCTCCGAGGTCTGAAACAGCTGTTGGAGGTCTGAAAAAGCTGTTGGAGGTCTGAGACAGCTGTTGGAGGTCTGAACAGCCGTTGGATGTCTGAAACAGCCTTTGGAGGTCTGAAACAGTCATTGGACGACTGAAACAGCTGTTGGAGGTCTGAAACAGCTGTTGGAGGTCTGAAACAGTCTGTTGGAGGTCTGAAACAGCTGTTGGAGGTCTGAAACAGCTGTTGGAGGTCTGAGACAGCCGTTGGAGGTCTGAAACAGCTGTTGGAGGTCTGGAAGCGTTAGGTCTGAAAACAGCTTTTGGAGGTCTGAAACAGCCGTTGGAGGTCTGAAACAGTCATTGGACGACTGAAACAGCTGTTGGAGGACTGAAACAGCTTTTGGAGGTCTGAAACAGCCGTTGGATGTCTGAAACAGTCATTGGACGACTGAAACAGCTGTTGGAGGTCTGAAACAGCTGTTGGAGATGTGAAATAGCTCTCCAAGGTCTGAAACAGCTGTTGGAGGTCTGAAACAGCTGTTGGAAGTCTGAGACAGCCGTTGGGGGTCTGAAACAGCCGTTGGAGGTCTGAGACAGCCGTTGGAGATCTGAAACAGCTATTGGAGGTCTGGGACAGCCATTGGAGATCTGAAACAGCCGTTGGAGGTCTGAAACAGCTGTTGGACGTCTTAAACAGCTGTTGAAGGACTGAAACAGCTGTTGGAGGTCTGAAACAGCCGTTGGAGGTCTGAAACAGTCATTGGACGACTGAAACAGCTGTTGGAGGACTGAAACAGCTGTTGCTGGTCTGAAACAGCTGTTGGAGGTCTGAAACAGCCGTTGGAGGTCTGAAACATTCATTGGAAGACTGAAACAGCTTTTGGAGGTCTGAAACAGCTGTTGGAGATCTGAAACAGTCATTGGACGACTGAAACAGCTTTTGGAGGTCTGAAACAGCTGTTGGAGGTCTGAAACAGCTGTTGGAGGTCTGAAACAGCTGCTGGAGGTCTGAAACAGCTGTTGGAGGTCTGAAACAGCTGTTGGAGGTCTGAAACAGCTTTAAAGATGTGAAACAGCTCTGGAAGTCTGAAACAGCTGTTGGAGGTCTGAAACAGCTGTTGGAGGTCTGGAAGCCGTTGGAGGTCTGAAAAGCTTGGAGTCTGAAACAGCTTGGAGGACTGAAACAGCTGTTGGAGGTCTGAAACAGCTGTTGGAGGTCTGAAAACAGTCATTGGACGACTGAAACAGCTGTTGGAGGATGAAACAGTGTTGGA
Source organism: Hirundichthys speculiger (assembly GCA_018398805.1). NCBI lineage: Eukaryota > Metazoa > Chordata > Actinopteri > Beloniformes > Exocoetidae > Hirundichthys > Hirundichthys speculiger. The sequence goes on from JAGFBZ010002953.1 coordinate 26,642, forward strand.
AGTCTGAAACAGCTGTGAAGGTCTGAAACAGCCGTTGGAGGTCTGAAACAGTTTTGGAGACTGAAACAGCTGTTGGAGGTCTGAAACAGCTGTTGGAGGTCTGAAACAGCTGTTGGAGGTCTGAAACAGCCGTTGGAGGTCTGAAACAGTCATTGGACTGAAACAGCTGCTTGAGGATCTGAAACAGCTGTTGGAGTCTGAAACAGCTTTGAAGGACTGAAAAACAGCTGTTGGAGGTCTGAAACAGCGTTGGAGGTCTGAAACAGCTTGGAACGGTCTGAAACAGCTGTTGGAGGTTGAAAACAGCTGTTGGAGGTCTGAAACAGCTGTTTTGGAGGTCTGAAAACAGCTGTTGGAGGTCTGAAACAGCTGTTGGAGGTCTCTGAAACAGCTGTTGGAGGTCTGAAACAGCATAGGAAGGTCTGAAACAGCTGTTGGAGGTCTGAAACAGCAGCTTGGAGGTCTGAAACAGCCTTTGGAGGTCTGGAAACAGCCGTTGGAGGTCTGAAACAGTCATTGGACGACTGAAAACAGCTGTTGGAGGACTGAAACAGCTTTTGGAGGTCTGAGAAAGCCGTTTGGAGGTCTGAAACAGCTGTTTGGAGGTCTGAACAGCTGTTGGAGGTGTTGGAGGTCTGAAAAAGCTGTTGAGGATCTGAAACAGCTGTTGAGGATGAAACAGCTGTTGGAGGTCTGAAACAGCTTTTTGGAAATGGTCTGAAACAGCTCTTGGAGGTCTGAAACAGCTGTTGGAGGTCTGAAACAGCTGTTGGAGGTCTGGGAAAACCGTTGGAGGTCTGAAAAAGAGTTGGACGGTCTGAAACAGCTGTTGGAGGTCTGAAAACAGCTGTTGGACGTCTGAAACAACTTGCTTGAAGGACTGAAACAGCTGTTGGAGGTCTGAAACAGTCTGTTGGAGGTCTGAAACAGTCATTGGACGACTGAAACAGCTGTTGGAGGATTGAAACAGCTGTTGGAGGTCTGAAAACTGTTGGAGGTCTGTTTGAGGTCTGAAACAGCCGTTGGAGGTCTGAAACAGTCATTGGACGACTGAAATAGCTTTTGGAGGTCTGAAACAGCTGTTGGAGGTCTGAAACAGCTGTTGGAGATGTGACACAGCTCTCCGAGGTCTGAAACAGCTGTTGGAGGTCTGAAAAAGCTGTTGGAGGTCTGAGACAGCTGTTGGAGGTCTGAGACAGCCGTTGGATGTCGGAAACAGCCTTTGGAGGTCTAAAACAGCCGTTGGAGGTCTGAAACAGTCATTGGACGACTGAAACAGCTGTTGGAGGTCTGAAACAGTCGTTGGAGGTCTGAAACAGCTGTTGGAGGTCTGAAACAGCTGTTGGAGGTCTGAAACAGCCGTTGGAGGTCTGAAACAG
>JAGFBZ010002954.1:0-117500 GCA_018398805.1 Hirundichthys speculiger
TAATCACTAAAACACTAAAATAATCACTAAAACGCTAAAATAATCACTAAAACGCTAAAATAATCACTAAAACACTAAAATAATCACTAAAACGCTAAAATAATCACTAAAACAAAACTAAAATAATCACTAAACACTAAAAATCACTAAAATAATCACTAAAACACTAAAATAATCACTAAAACACTAAAATAATCACTAAAACACTAAAATAATCACTCACTAAAATAATCACTAAAATAATCACTAGAAAGCTAAAATAATCACTAAAATAATCACTAAAACACTAAAATAATCACTAAAATACTAAAATAATCACTAAAACTAAAATAATCACTAAAACACTAAAATAATCACTAAAAAGCTAAAATAATCACTAAAACACTAAAATAATCACTAAAACGCTAAAATAAACACTAAAACACTAAAATAATCCATCACTACATGTTAATTAGTTTCTTCAATGATCCTGATGAAACGATAGAAAAACAACATCTCAGTTCTCCAGATTAGTTATCAGTTATCAAACATTAGAAACCGGTTGTTAAAGTTACCGTCGTGTAAAAACTTGACAGTGAGAAGCTCTAACAAGCGTTCTTGTATTTATCTGTTATAACGTGAACGTTTCAGTAACATGAAGACGAAAGTTTAAACTTTAAATCCAGTTTTGTATCACATGACTGAAATAGTTAGTTAAGGTTAGGGTTAGTTCCTGTTCAAACTGTTCAGCAGCTTCAGCCTGGAAACGGAGCTAAACTCTATAAAAACACCACCCAAACCACACAAGTTATCATTTAAATATGTGTCATTATAAATGAGATGAAACAATCTTTCCATTCTTTATATCACCGTTTACAAACCACCACAGAATTAATTCATTGATGATTTCACTGAACTACTTTCAGTTGTGAGCAATGATTTAAACTGTTTGGTCATAACAGGGGACTTGAATGTTCATGTAGTTGTAACCATGACAACCAAGCAGAAGAACTCACATGGTTTGTGACACCGCCACAAGCATGATGTATTGAATAAATGTGTAAATGTATCGCCCTCAAAATTGAGATTCTCCGGCACCACCCTTGGTTGTAAGGGCTACCCAGAATGCACTGGGTAATTTAGCCAAGACTTCTTCGAAAAGGATGGCGACAAATAAAGCTAGCTACAAACGTAAGTATCTTCGTAGTTCTTAAAGATATAAATGTTACAAAACCATCTTACTGTCTTTCTTTGAGACGTTTTTCATGGATTAACATCGTTGTTGCGTAACATTAATTATTTTACTTGTTTGCTGCCGGACCGGCGGTCCCGGTCGGCTTCACGTTACTTGTATACCTTGTTGTGTAGCGACGGAGGACTGAATAATGTATCCTCTATTGTGTTATTTGCTAATATTATTTAGAGAATATACAGCGCTCTTTTCAATGTTATCCCTGAGTCATTTAAGAAAATACAGAGACAACACGGCTCTGATACATTTCAGTCTGAAGACGTAACTGCACTCCAGGGGTGTCCCATTTCTAAACCACAAGATAACCCTGATACTTACTTTGGAGGGTAAAAACTGAGGGTTGAGGTTGGGGGTTAAGGGCGAGGGTTTAGGGCGGGGTTGGGTTAAGGCGAGGGTTGAGGTTGAGGGGTTAAGGGCGAGGGTTGTTGAGGGTTAAGGGGGCGAGGTTGAGGTTGGGGGTTAAGGGCGAGGGTTGGGCGAGGTTGAGGTTAAGGGTTAAGGGCAAGGGTTGAGGTTGGGGTTAAGGGCGAGGGTTTAGGGTGAGGGTTAAGGGTGAGGGTTCAGGGCGAGGGTTGAGGTTGGGGGTTAAGGGCGAGGGTTGAGGGTTGAGGGTTCAGGGCGAGGGTTGAGGTTGGGGGTTAAGGGTGAGGTTGAGGGTTGAGGGTTCAGGGCGAGGGTTTGAGGTTGGGGGAGGGCGAGGGTTGAGGTTGAGGGTTAAGGGCGAGGGTTCAGGGCGAGGGTTGAGGTTGAGGGTTAAGGGCGAGGGTTCAGGGCGAGGGTTGAGGTTGGGGGTTAAGGGCGAGGGTTGAGGTAGGGGGTTAAGGGTGAGGGTTCAGGGCGAGGGTTCAGGGCGAGGGTTGAGGTTGGGGGTTAAGGGCGAGGGTTGAGGTTGAGGGTTCAGGGCGAGGGTTGAGGTTGAGGGTTAAGGGCGAGGGTTCAGGGCGAGGGTTGAGGTTGGGGGTTAAGGGCGAGGGTTGAGGTTGGGGGTTAAGGGCGAGGGTTCAGGGCGAGGGTTGAGGTTGGGGGTTAAGGGTGAGGGTTGAGGTTGAGGGTTAAGGGCGAGGGTTGAGGTTGGGGGTTAAGGGCGAGGGTTTAGGGCGAGGGTTGAGGTTGAGGGTTAAGGGTGAGGGTTCAGGGCGAGGGTTGAGGTTGGGGGTTAAGGGCGAGGGTTGAGGTTGAGGGTTAAGGGCGAGGGTTGAGGTTGGGGGGCAGGGTTAGGGAGGGGGTTGAGGTTAAGGGCGAGGGTTGAGGTTGAGGTTAAGGGGGTTAGGGCGAGGGTTCAGGGCGAGGGTGAGGTTGGGCGGGGGGGTTAAGGGCGAGGGTTTGAGGTTGAGGGTTAAGGGCGAGGGTTGAGGTTGGGGGTTAAGGGCGAGGGTTTAGGGCGGAGGGGTTGAGGGTTGGGCAGAGGTTGGGGGGGTTGAGGGGCGAGGGTTGAGGTTGAGGGGGGTTGAAGGGCGAGGGTTTGGGTGGGTTGAGGTTGGGGGTTAGGGCGAGGGTTGAGGGTTGAGGTTGAGGGTTTAGGGCGAGGGTTAGGGTTAGGTTTAAGGGTGAGGGTTCAGGGCGAGGGTTGAGTTGGGGGGTTAAGGGCGAGGGTTGAGGTTGAGGGTTAGGCGAGGGTTTGGGCGAGGTTGAGGTTGGGGGTTAGGGTGGCGAGGGTTGAGGTTGGGTTAGGGGGCGAGGGTTGAGGTTGAGGGTTAAGGGGGTTAAGGGCGAGGGTTGAGGGAGGGGTTGGGCGAGGGTTGAGGTTGGGGTTAAGGGCGAGGGTTCAGGGCGAGGGAGGTTGGGGGTTAAGGGGAAGGGTTAGGTGCGAGGGTTGAGGGTTGGGGTTAGGGCGAGGGTTCAGGGCGAGGGTTGAGGTTGAGGGGGGGTTAAGGGCGAGGGTTGAGGTTGAGGGTTAAGGGCGAGGGTTGAGGTTGGGCGAGGTTGAGGTTGGGTTGAGGTTGAGGGCGAGGGTTGAGGTTGAGGGGGGGTTGGGGGTTAGTTGAGGGGAGGGTTTGAGGTTTGGGGAGGTTGAGGGTGAGGGCTAAGGGCGAGGGGTTGAGGTTGGGGGGTAAGGGCGAGGGTTGAGGTTGAGGGTTAGGGTTTAGGGCGAGGGTTGAGGTTGGGGAGGGTTAAGGGCGAGGGTTCAGGCGGGTTAGGGTGAGGGTTTGAGGTTGGGGGTTAAGGGAGGGTTGAGGGTTGGGGGGTTAAGGGGGGGTTGAGGTTGAGGGGTTAAGGTTTCAGGGCGAGGGTTGGGTTGGGAGGCGAGGGTTGAGGTTTGGGGGTTTTAGGGTGAGGTTGAGGTTGAGGGTTAAGGTTGGGGTTAGGGCGAGGGTTCAGGGCGAGGGTTGAGGTTGAGAGGGTTGAGGGAGGGTTAGGGTTAAGGGGGTAGGGCGAGGTTTAGAGGGTTGTCGAGGGTTTTCGAGTTTCCTGGGTTTGGGGAGGGTGAGGTTTTGGTTGTTTAAGGGTTAGGGTTGAGTTAGGTTTAAGGTTGAGGGTTAAGGTTCAGAGGTTGAGGTCTTGAGGTTTAGCTTGCCCTTTTTTCTCTGTGCTGCTGTTGTCCTGTGTCCTTAGTGCTGTCCTGTGGTCTGTTAGCTGTTGTCCTGTGTCTCTTAGCTGTTGTACTGTGTCTCTGCTAGCTGCTGTCCTGTGTCTCTTAGCTGCTTCCTGTGTCCCTCTGTGTCCTGTGTCTCTGGTGCTGCTGTCCTGTCTCTTAGCTGCTGTCTTTAGTGCTGTCCTGTGTCTCTTAGCTGTGTTGTGTCTCTTACTGTTGTCTGTGTCTTAGCTAGTGTCTCTAGCTGCTGTCCTGGTGTTCTTACTGTTGTAGCTGGTCTCTCTTAGCTGCTGTGTCCTGTTGTGTTCTCTTAGCTGTTGTGTCCGCTGTTGTCCTTAGCTGTTGTCCTGTGTCTCGCTGTCCTCTCTTAGCTGCTCTCCTGTTCTCTTAGCTGGGTCTGGGTGCTTGTGTTGATGTGGTGTCTTTTGGGGGGCCAACCGGGTCAGGGACCCTCTGGTTCTGCTCTTGCCCATCTTATGGGGGGGGGGGGGGGGGGGCTCAGGTGGGTTTGGGGTAGTATATTTGAAGTAATTTAGTGGTACTGTAGTATGTCTGTAGTGTTATCAGTTGTGTGCAGTTAGATGTCATGTCTATCTGGATATGAAATTACAACTTACTTATTACAACATGTTAAAGGGGAGAGAGAGAGAGAGAGAGAGAGAGAGAGAGAACTAGGTAAGAGTTTATACAGTAAAGGTGCTTTATACAGTAAAGATATACAGGAAGATGAGAGAGCAGTTATCTCTGTAGATAAATGACACATCCATGGACAACTGTTATAATAATAGTGTTATATAATGATAGAATTGTATAAACAGTTGTAGAAATGACAGGTCATTGCAGGAAGTGTTGGTGTGAAAAGGAAGTGACTGAGTGAATTTACTGTAATTGGCTGCAGAGCAGTAACCTGGAAGTGTGACAGTGGAAAGATCAGAGGAGGATCTATCTGATCTATCTATCTGATCTATCTATCTGATGAGGGCTCGTCTGGGAGCATCTATCCTGTCACCTTCCTGGTTCCCTCTGCTGTGGTAACAGGAGACCAAGGCTGCTTCAGAGGAAAAGCTGGAGGCATGTCGGAGCTTGAAAAGTCTCTGAGAGCAGCTAACTGTTTTAATGGAGGCTAACCGTTCAACCTCAGCGGAGCTTTGAGGCGTCCTATGACCTGACCTTGACCCGACTAAAGAGCCCTGACAACCAGAACTGGAATGGACCAGTACCAGCAGGTCCAGGCTCTTCTGGGGCCCCGGGGAAGATCCTGTTACTGGACTGGTCCAGTCCAGCGTGATGGTCAGACCTCAAACCAGGCTGGAAATAAGGGACCTGAAGTTTGATTTCAAGTTGATGGAAATAAACCCAGCTAGCTAGCATTAGCATGACACCATTCCAGAGCTGTGTGAGGTTCAAAACAGACTGCCAGTGGGGAAAGAGGAGCGACACTCAGATGAGGAAAACAGCCTCAGTGGTTCAGAAATGCTGAATTCACGGAATCAAGAAATTACGAGAAAAACAATCAAATTCAAAAATTTGTTCATCACAATTTGAGTTTTCTTCACACTAACCACTAACCATTAACCATTAACATTAACCCCTAACCACCAACCATTAACCCCTATCCAATAACCAATAACCCCTAACCATTAACCAACCCCCCAACCCCTAACCCCTTAAACCCCGAACCAACCCTAACCAGAAACCAATAACCAAAACCACCAACCAAACCACCAACCACCCCCACCATTACCACCTTTAACCCCAACCAACCCCATAACCAAACCAATAACCTCTTAACCACTAACCATTAACCCTAATAACCCTATCCAATAACCCCTAACCATTAACCCCTAACCAATAACCATTAACCCCTAACCAATAACCCCTATCCAATAAACCCTAACCATTAACCTCTAACCAATAACCATTAACCCCTAACCAATAACCACTTACCATTAACCCCTAACCATTAACCCTTAACCAATAACCATTAACCACCAACCATTAACCCCTATCCAATAACCATTAACCACCAACCATAAACCCCTATCCAATAACCACTAACCATTAACCTCTAACCATTAACCCCTGACCATTAACCCCTATCCAATAACCCCTTACCATTAACCCCTAACCAATAACCATTAACCCCTAACCAATAATCACTTACCATTAACCCCTAACCATGAACTCCTAACCAATAACCATTAACCCCTAACCAATAACCATTAACCACTAACCATTAACCCCTATCCAATAACCACTAACCATTAACCCCTAACCAATAACCCCTAACTAATAACCACTAACCATTAACCTCTTACCACTAACCACTAACCATTATCCATTAACCCCTACCAATAACCACTAACCATTAACCACTAACCATTAACCCCTAACCAATAAGCACTAACCACTAACCCCTACCAATAACCACTAACCATTAACCACTAACCAATAACCCCTTACCACTAACCATTAACCACTAACCATTAACCCCTAACCAATAACCCCTTACCACTAACCAATAACCACTAACCAATAACCCCTTACCACTAACCAATAATCACTAACCACTAATCCAGCTGCTGAACCTGCACACAAACTGCCAAGTTTGTAATGTTAAAAAATATACTTCTGTTTTATTTTATACTAGAAATTTGTAATTAAACAGTCAGTATTTTATGATGAAAGGTTGAACTATTGCGCTTAAAAAGTCAGAATTTGAAAAATATCGTTTTACAAACAAAAAGTCTTAATTTAATGCTAACAAGCTGTGATTTAGTCAAATGGGTGATTTCACGAGGAAGTTGAAATAAAATGTAGCAGTTTGATGTGAAAGTAGAACATTTAAATGCTGGACACAGCTGGGAACACCAGGAACCAGCTGGGAACATCAAGAAACAGCTAGGAACTGTTGAAAACATCTGGAAACAGCTGGGAACACCAGGAAACAGCTGGAAACATCAGGAAACACCTGGAAAGGGCTAGGAAACAGCTGGAAACAGCTGCAAACACCAGGACACCGCTGGGAACATGTCATGAGGGAGTCAAGGTAACGAGGGGCAGGTGGAGGGAGTCAAGGTAACGAGGGGCAGGTGGAGGGAGTCAAGGTAACGAGAGGCAGGTGGAGGGAGTCAAGGTAACGAGGGGCCGGTGGAGGGAGTCAAGGTAACGAGAGGCAGGTGGAGGGAGTCAAGGTAACGAGGGGCCGGTGGAGGGAGTCAAGGTAACGAGGGGCCGGTGGAGGGAGTCAAGGTAACGAGAGGCAGGTGGAGGGAGTCAAGGTAACGAGGGGCAGGTGGAGGGAGTCAAGGTAACGAGGGGCAGGTGGAGGGAGTCAAGGTAACGAGGGGCCGAGGTGAGGTGGAGGGGCAGTGGCGGAGTCAGGTACGAGGGGGACCGGGGAGGTCAAGGTGGGGCAGGGAGTCAAGGGTTAAGTCGAGGGGCAGGTGGGGGAGGGAGTCAAGGTAACGAGGGGCAGGGTCAAGGAAGGTCGGGGAGGGAGTAGGGAGGTAACGAGGGGCCGGTGGAGGGAGTCAAGGTAGGGGCAGGTAAGGTCAAGGTAACGAGGGGCAGGTGGAGGGAGTCAAGGTAACGAGAGGCCGGTGGAGGGAGTCAAGGTAACGAGAGGCAGGTGGAGGGAGTCAGGTAACGAGGGGCCGGTGGGGAGGGAGTCAAAGGTAACGAGGGGCAGGTGGAGGGAGGTTAGGGAGGCGGCAAGGTAACGAGAGGGAGGTGGAGGGAGTCAAGGTAAAGAGGCGGTGGAGGGAGTCAAGGTAACGGGCTGGTAGTCAAGGTAACGAGGGGCAGTGGAGGGGGTCAAGAGGGGCAGGTGGAGGGAGTCAAGGTAACGCGGGGCAGGTGGAGGGAGTCAAGGTAACGAGGTGGAGGGATCAAGGTACGAGGGGGGTGGAGGGAGTCAGGTAGAGAGGGAAGAGGGGCAGGTGGAGGGATCAAGGTAAGAGGGCAGGTGAGAGGGAGTCAAGGTGCGAGGGGCAGGTAACGGAGGGAGTCAAGGTAAGATGGGGAAAGGGGGGAGTGGAGGGTGGAGGGAGGTCAAGGTAACGAGAGGGGAGGGACAATGTAGACAAGACAGACCTTCAAAGTAAAACAGGAACCACTAAAGACAGGGAGAGACGCCAACTAGACAGACACACACAGGGCTGCCATGGTAACCAGGCCATGACAGAACAGCTGCAAACACCAGGAAACATCTGGAAACAGCTGGAAAAGGCTAGGAAACCGTTGGAAACATCTGGTAACACCAGGAAACAACTGGAGACAGCTGGGAACAGCTGGAAAAGTCTAGGAAACATCTGGGAACAGCTGGAAAAGGCTAGGAAACAGTTGGAAACAGCTGGGAACATCTGGGAACTGTTGGAAACAGGCGGGATCTCCTTCATTTCTGGACTGTTTTCTTTTTCCTTTGGTTCTTGCCGAGTTCCTGCTGCTAACAACGGAACCATGGACGTTCTTGGTATTACCCAGTTCTTTTCTTTTTTTACTTTAGTTTTGTGAAATAAATAAGTTTGTCTGCGGCAGCATTTGTCCAACAGTGGGATCTACTGGGATCAGAGGACTTCTGTCATGTTTTCATGCAGCAGAAAAACCAGGATAAAGACTTTTCCACATGGCTGAATACCAGGATGAGGACTCCATCCAATGAAATCGCCTCGTTGAGCAGCAACTGTAAACGTGAATGTGCTGACCGACGGTGGACGGACTAAACAAACCTCCACGGCTTCTGTCGGATCATCGTCCGGCACGTACGACCTGGAGCCGGTCCAGACCTGAAACACTGCCTCTCTGTGGAACACCACCACCTTCTTCTTCTCCGCTCCGCTGACACGTGACCGGGTTGTCACGGTGACGGCCCTCACAGCAGCGCTGGGAAACATTTCAGTCCTCTTCAGAGGCCTCTCATCCTGAAAAATCTGCAAGAGCTCTAATAGCACTGCTGATGTCTTTCCCTTTTGGCATTGTGATAAGACACCTGCTTTTATAGAGTTCAGCTGATGATCGATTCATCAAGAAATCAGCAGCAGCTTTTTAAATCGTCTGGAAGCAGTTAGGAGGTATTGAGATTGTCCACTTATTATTAGTAGCAGTGGTATTAGTTTTATTATTATAATTATTATTAATATTATTATTATCATGATTATTGCTGTTTTCTTTTTGGCATCATTCTCTAACAGGGCCAGATAAAGCTGCATGCTGCTGTTCGTCTCAGGTTTATTCTCCTGTCACTCAGACCCTCCTCCTCAGGTGAGGTGCATGCTGGGATGTGCTTGTTGCGTGCAGAAAGGCTAAAAAGGAAACTTAAAAACATTCCAGAGACTTTCCGTGAGTCTGTGTGGTCGAAGCCTGAGGAGAAATGAGGAAATCTGGAGTCGTCACGCGATGAGGAGAAGTTCTGTTGTGGAACCAGGATCTTCACGTCTATTCAATCCAACTTTATTTGTATGGCATCTGTTACAACACAAATAATCTCCAGGTCATGACCCCTGAACAACTATTATTCACTCGAGTAAAATGATTAAATCACAATTTAAAGAAAATGTTCTCAGGTTCCTGCTCTGAAGTAAAGTTAATAGATGATCTAATCAACTATAAATATAATGAACACGTGAGATTCCAGCAGAAGTATCAGTTCTGAGAACCTCCTAGAACATCACAACTACTTTATTGGACCAAGAATCAAGTCAATTTGTAGAAACTGAAACTGTTACTGTACATTTGGAAAATAAATCGCTAGTTGATGCTAACTTCTACTCATATTTACACTAAATTAATTAAGCTCGTTGTTCCTCACTAAAACTGACTTCTGCAATAATATTACCATGCTAGGTGTTGCTAATGTATGCTCAGAGTCATGCTGAGGTTGAAATGCTAGCCGAGGCTAGCTGAGGGAGGCTAACACGGGAGAGACGCGATCTCGCTAACGGATTCCTGTCAGCACCCTCGCTGCTGCGTTCTGGATCAGTTGAAGGCTATTCAGCTAGCTTTTCAGACATCCTGCTAACAACGCATTAACAATAATCCAGTCTAGAACTAACAAACGCGTGGATTAGTTTTTCAGCATCACCCTGGGAGAGGATGCTCCTGATCTGGAGATTTACAGAGATGATAAAAGGCTGTCCATGTTTAAACCACATATCCTGATCAGTTGGACTGGAGGACAACAGAAAATCACACGATACTACAAAAAACAGAGATTTTAAAATACAAGAAAAATGCAAGAAAACAAAAAAATCCAATCTTTGCAAAGAAACACTGAAACTTTCAAGACAATTCAAAGATTTTTAACTTTTACAAACTCAAATATGGAGAAAACTGAAAAAGTTACATGTTAAAAATGAGCAAATTCCAAGAAAATTCCCCTTTTTCACAGCTGTGCTGGAAGCCAGCGTAAACCCAGTAATTAAATAATTCCGAATTAAACTATTTTCCTTCGAGTTTACATGGAAATAGTAATTCTGAATTGAAGGTTTACATGGAAAACACGTTTGTTCGGCTTTATCCAACTCCGCTTTAGGTCTGGGGGTTGGGAAGGGTTCTGATTGGATGGGGGGGGGGGGCGGACGTCTTTACATCTACCGGAAGAAAACAAACTTAGCTAACAACTCGGTTAGCAACAACATTTCACTTATTTTTGACCTGGGTGGCGTCTCTATCTGTGAAACCTCCTTCATTTAACCTGGCCGCTTTGAAAACTCCTCACAATTTTTATGTTTCCTGCCATCTGTTCTTTTAATTATTTCCAGTTCCTCCAAGCTATTTATTAAATAAATCGTCTCTGCTCTTGAACACCGTTTACTGCGTGCCGCCATTTTAAAACTTTGTTTTAAAAACAAGCCCAGCGCGGAATATAAGCGTCATCGCGACAGACGGGCAAGAGAACTAGCATGCGCAGAAAGACGGGAATTAATTTAAACAGGAATGAGTGTTTACATGACCACGGAATTATTTTATTTGGAATTAAAATCAGATAAACCAGCCACTTACTTCGGAATTAAGTTTAAGTCGGAATTGACATTTTCATTCGGTATTAGGTGTTTACATGGTAACTTTTATTCGGCTTTAACTTTAATTCTGAATTAAAGAGGAATCAAACGTCCCATGTAAACGCACTGACTGTCATGAAGACACCCTTGAAGTTTAGCCAAAGGTTTTGTTTCCTCTGGTTTCATAGATAAGTACAGCTGCGTATCATCAGCGTAGCAATGAAAGTTTATGTCATGGCTCTGGATAATTTTTCCCAAGGGCAGCATGTATAAAGTGAAAAGGATTGGTCCCAGAACTGAACCCTGTGGGACGCCATAGCAGACCCTAGTCCGTGTAGAAGAAACGTCATTAACATGGACGAACTGGAACCTGTCAGATAGGTATGACTTAAACCAGCCTAATGCTGTCCCTTTAATTCCAACAGTGTCTCTAATCTGTGCAGCTAAAGGCCGTGATCAACAGTATCAAAGCAGCACTGAGGTCCAGCAGAACAAGGACAGAAACTAATCCATCATCTGAGGTCATGAGGAGGTCGTTGGAGACTCTAACCTGGGCTGTGGTGAGTTCTGAACCCTGACTGAGACGATATCCTCCCAGGAGGACCTCCCCCCCAGAGGTGAGTCAGACGCCAGGAGCAGGAGGTGGGCGGAGCTCTCCTGAGGTCAGGCAGAGTTCGCGCGTGTCTAAAAATAGCTGCAGGTCCCAACAACAACAATTCCAGAGGTGGGTGTCTCCGTAGCCGGGGGGGCAGGAGACACCCACCTGCACCTATTTAAGCAGACTCTGGAGCAGATTCAGGAGCAGACGCTGATGGACGGAGACACCACGGAGGACAGCAGGCTGCTCCAGGTTCTGAGGAGACCCAGGTCCCGATAGACACCTGCAGGACTTCAGCCGCTGAGGACGTGGACGGTACAGATGTGACCCACAGCTGGCTGACTCACTGATACCGAGGTCCAGCCGGACTGGAACAACCAGAACCAGTACAGCTGGGTTCAGGCATGCCCTCCTCCTCCTCCCTCCCCCTGTTCAGACCGGGCCCTGAGGCCCCGGGGCCCCTGGAAGCGTCCAGAACCTTCACCGTGTCTTCGTCCCTTCAGCCCTCGCCTGTCTGGCTCCGTCGTCCCCGTCGGGTCCTCTACCCGGCATGCCGGAGCCGGAGGCCCCCCCTGAGGGACGACCCGGGTCCTGACCCGGCCCGCCGCTGGCTCCTGCTCCTCTCGGTGCTCGTCCTCCTGCAGATCTACGCTGAGGAGACGCACACCTGCACAGGTTAGTCTTCATCTAGACGGGTCTGGCTGTGGTGGTCCTGCAGCTCAGGGCCGGTTCCTGGGTTCCTGGGTTCTGGGTTCCTGGGTTCCTGGGTTCCTGGGTTCCTAGGTTCCTGGGTTCCTGGGTTCCTAGGTTCCTGGGTTCCTGGGTTCCTGGGTTTCTAGTTTTCTGGGTTCCTGGGTTTCTGGGTTCCTGGGTTTCTAGTTTTCTAGTTTTCTGGGTTCCTGGGTTTCTAGTTTTCTGGGTTCCTGGGTTCCTGGGTTCCCTGGTTTCTAGTTCCTGGGTTTCTGGGTTCCTGGGTTTCGGGTTCTAGTTTTCTAGGTTTCTGGTTCCTGGGTTTCTAGTTTTCTGGGGTTTCCTGGGTTTCCTGGTTCCCTGTTTCTAGGTTTTCTGGGTTTCTGGGTTCCTGGGTTCTTTCTAGGTTCCTGGGTTTCTAGTTTCCTGGGTTCCTGGGTTTCTAGTTTTCTGGGTTTCTGGGTTCCTGGGTTCCTGGGTTCCTGGGTTCCTAGGTTCCTGGGTTCCTGGGTTCCTGGGTTTCTAGTTTTCTGGGTTTCTGGGTTCCTGGGTTTTTAGGTTCCTAGGTTCCTGGGTTCCTGGGTTCCTTGGTTTCTGGGTTTCTAGTTTTCTGGGTTCCTGGGTTTCTGGGTTCCTGGGTTTCTGGGTTTCTAGGTTCCTGGGTTTCTAGTTTCCTGGGTTCCTGGGTTTCTAGTTTCCTGGGTTCCTAAGTTTCTGGGTTACCTGGTTTCTAGGTTCCTGGGTTTCTGGGTTTCTAGTTTTCTGGGTTCCTGGGTTTCTAGTTTCCTGGGTTTCTAGGTTCCTGGGTTCCTGTGTTTCTGGGTTTCTAGGTTCCTGGGTTTCTAGGTTCCTGAGTTCCTGTGTTTCTGGGTTTCTAGGTTCCTGGGTTTCTAGTTTTCTGGGTTCCTGGGTTTCTGGGTTCCCTGGTTTCTAGGTTCCTGGGTTTCTAGGTCCCTGGGTTCCTGTGTTTCTGGGTTTCTAGGTTCCTGGGTTTCTAGTTTTCTAGGTTCCTGGGTTCCTGTGTTTCTGGGTTTCTAGGTTCCTGGGTTTCTAGTTTTCTAGGTTCCTGAGTTTCTAGTTTCCTGGGTTCCTGGGTTCCTGGGTTTCTAGTTTTCTGGGTTCCTGGGTTTCTGGGTTCCTGGGTTTCTGGGTTTCTAGGTTCCTGAGTTTCTAGTTTTCTGGGTTCCTGAGTTTCTGGGTTCCCTGGTTTCTAAGTTCCTGGGTTCCTGGGTTTCTAGTTTTCCGGGTTCCTGGTTTTCTAGTTTTCTGGGTTCCTGGGTTCCTGGGTTCCTGGGTTCCCTGGTCTCTAGGTTCCTGGGTTCCTGGGTTCCCTGGTCTCTAGGTTCCTGGGTTCCTGGGTTCCCTGGTTTCTAGGTTCCTGGGTTCCTGGGTTTTTGATTTTCTAGGTTTCTGAGTTTCTGTTCAGTTCACCTGCAGTGACGCATCAGTCTGGTCCAGAACATTTAAAATCTCTGAAACTATGACTTTTTAATTTTTGAGTTTGAGAGACGTCCCCTCAGAGAGAGACGTCCCCTCAGAGAGAGACGTCCCCTCAGAGAAAGACGCCCCTTCAGAGAGAGACACCCCCTCAGAGAAAGACGCCCCCTCAGAGAGAGACGTCCCCTCAGAGAAAGACGCCCCTTCAGAGAGAGACACCAGAGAGAGACGCCCCCTCAGAGAAAGACGCCCCCTCAGAGAGAGACGTCCCCTCAGAGAAAGACGCCCCTTCAGAGAGAGACACCCCTTCAGAGAGAGAAGCCCCCTCAGAGAGAGACGCCCCCTCAGAGAGAGACGCCCTCTCAGAAAAAGAAGTCTGTCAGGTTTCAGATGAACTTTCAGGGATTTAAATCATTAAAAACTTCTGGTCTTTTGCAGACTTCCAGAACCAGTGTCCAGAACCGGAGACTTGTCATCCCCAGGACGTGGACGGGAGGCTGAGTCCTCCTCGTTCATGGACAGACGAGGAGCCTCCAAGGCTCCAGGTGGTGGGCGGAGCTTCAGAACATGAGATGAAGTGTGTGGCGGCGTGACGGACATTTTTATTTTTGAATTTAAGAAACCGAACACCACTAAAGGGAAACAAGAACAAGAAGTTCTACTGCTGATGCCTGGATCCGGTTCTAGAGTGGATATGGTTCCAGAGTGGATCCGGTTCTAGAGTGGATCTGGTTCCAGAGTGGATCCGGTTCTAGAGTGGATCCGGTGCTAGAGTGGATCTGGTTCTAGAGTGGATCTGGTTCCAGAGTGGATCTGGTTCTAGAGTGGATCTGGTTCTAGAGTGGATCTGGTTCTAGAGTGGATCCGGTTCTAGAGTGGATCTGGTTCCAGAGTGGATCCGGTTCTAGAGTGGATCCGGTTCTAGAGTGGATCTGGTTCTAGAGTGGATCCGGTTCTAGAGTGGATCTGGTTCCAGAGTGGATCCGGTTCTAGAGTGGATCCGGTTCTTGAGTGGATCTGGTTCCAGAGTGGATCCGGTTCTAGAGTCTATCTGGTTCCAGAGTGGATCCGGTTCTAGAGTGGATCCGGTTCTAGAGTGGATCTGGTTCTAGAGTGGATCCGGTTCTAGAGTGGATCTGGTTCTAGAGTGGATCCAGTTCTAGAGTGGCTCAGGTTCTGGACTGGACTGTAAACCTGTATGCTGATGATGATGAGCTCTCTCTGTTGGTTTATCAGATGTAATAAATGTGTGAATAAAATGAAAATTTTACTTCTTCCTACATGTCTTTTTTTTCTGTACAGGACTGATTTAAATCTGAAATAAAACTGAAACAAAGTTTATTTTATTACCTATATGAGCTGAGCTTCACCTGCAACACTCAAACTGACCACATGGTGGTGCCTCCTTTCTTTTACTGAGTAAGAATTAACAGCATAGACTAAGAAGAACTGGACAAACTCATTGTGATGTCACCCACAGGTTTCTGAAATTTTGTTTTGAAGCTCTTGATTTATTTTATTGAGCTGCTAGACAGCACCAAGTATGGGTTAGAGTTAACCCTGGTGGAGTTAGAGTTAACCCTAACCCTGACTCTACCAAGCCTGGTTACATCTGGGATTGATAGATGGAGAAACCAAGCAGCCTGGAGGACCGACTTCCTCTACTGACCACTAGAGACTGCAGTTCCTCTACCGACCACTAGAGAGTGACAGTTCCTCTACTTGAGACTAGACTGCCTTCCTCTACCACTAGAGGCTGCAGTTCCTCTACGACCACTGCAGTTCCCTCTACCGACCACTAGAGAGACTGCAGTTCCCTTTACCGACCACTTGAGACTGCAGTTCCTCTACCGACCGCTAGAGGCTGCCTCTACTAGAGGCTAGAGGCTGCAGTTCTCTGACCACTAGAGGCTGCACTAGTTCCTCTAACCGACCACTAGAGACTGCAGTTCCCTTTACGACCGACCACTTGAGAGACTGCAGTTCCTCTACCGACCAGAGAGCTGCAGTTCCTCTACCGACCACTAGAGGCTGCAGTTCCTCTACTGACCACTAGAGACTGCAGTTCCTCTACCGACCACTAGATAGTTCCGACCACTAGAGACTGCAGTTCCCTTTACCTGACCACTTGAGACTGCAGTTCCTTCATCGACCGCTAGAGGCTGCAGTTGCTCTACAGACCACTAGAACTACTGCAGTTCCCTTTACCGACCACCGACCACTTGAGACTGCAGTTCCAGTTCCTCTACCGACCACTAGACTGCAGAGACTACTGCAGTTCCTCTACCGACCACTAGAGGCTGCAGTTCCCTTTACCGACCACTTGAGACTGCAGTTCCTTCACCGACCGCTAAAGGCTGCAGTTCCTCTACCGACCACTAGAGGCTGCGGTTCCTCTACCGACCACTAGAGGCTGCAGTTCCCTTTACCGACCACTTGAGACTGCAGTTCCTCTACCGACCACGAGAGACTGCAGTTCCTCTACCGACCACTAGAGACTGCAGTTCCTCTACTGACCACTAGAGGCTGCAGTTCCTCTACCGACCACTAGAGGCTGCAGTTCCCTCTACCGACCACTAGAGACTGCAGTTCCCTTTACCGACCACTTGAGACTGCAGTTCCTCTACCGACCAATAGAGGCTGCAGTTCCTCCACTGACCACTAGAGACTGCGGTTCCTCTACCGACCAATAGAGGCTGCAGTTCCTCTACTGACCACTAGAGACCTGACAGAGACTGCGGTTCCTCTACTGACCACTAGAGGCTGCAGTTCCTCTACTGACCACTAGAGACTGCAGTTCCTCTACTGACCACTAGAGGCTGCGGTTCCTCCACCGACCGCTAGAGACTGCGGTTCCTCTACTGACCACTAGAGGCTGCGGTTCCTCTACTGACCGCTAGAGGCTTCCCTCCACTAGAGACTGCAGTTCCTCTACCGACCACTAGAGGCTGCGGTTCCTCTACCGACCACTAGAGGCTGCAGTTCCTCTACTGACCGCTAGAGGCTGCGGTTCCTCTACTGACCGCTAGAGACTGCGGTTCCTCTACTGACCGCTAGAGACTGCAGTTCCTCTACTGACCACTAGAGACTGCAGTTCCTCTACTGACCACTAGAGGCTGCGGTTCCTCTACCGACCAATAGAGGCTGCAGTTCCTCTACTGACCTTCATGCTAAAGTGTTCCAGTTCTTTTCGGACCATAATCACCTTAAACCAACCCAACCAGGTGTTCCTTGTGTGATTTCTGACAGAGTGAACAGAACTGTTAGAGTTCTGTTAGAGATCTGGAGAAATCTGTGGACCACTGGAGAATCTAGTCTGGTCCGAGGAGACCAGAACTGAACTGTTATGTACCAGAACGTTCACCATGACTGGAGGAGAAACGACACCATATTAGCCCACACAGCAGCAGTAAAGTTTGGGAGCTTCATGGTGTGGAGCTGTAAATCTGCATCTAGCAGACAAAGATCCCAGCCACACAGCCAAGAAACTGTCAACAGGTTTAGAGACAGGAAGAAAGCTGCTCGAAGAAGCAGCCAATCACCTGACTGGAATGTAGCTGAAGATCTACCAAAGAACTAAAGATCAGAGCGCATAGACGTGGACCACCAACCTTGAAGATCTGAAGACTGTTTGTGTGGAAGGATGAACCCCAGTCACACCCGAACAAGGTATGAGACTCGTTTCTTCAGCCAGGAGTCTGGAAGCGTTGTTACCAACAAACTTTAGACTTTAGACACGTTTCTGACAGTGTTCAACATGTTTACTCATTAATACTCAGAACATCTGGACATCCATGGTTGGACGTCTCCATGGGTTGCTACCAACATCTGCTGAATCTTTCATGTCAACAGAAGCTTTAGAAACATGTTTACGTCTGGATCCAGCCTTCTCTGGAGACCCAGAGCTGGTCTGGTGTCCTCCAGTGGACATGGAGACATCTGTGTGGGCGTTGTCTTCCATCAGAGGGTCTCTGATCTGAGGCGCTGACTCAGAGAGGAGGTAATCCCTCGGTCCGCCCACGCATGCCAGGTAACACTCCCAGACGCCTGACAGCGATCTCACCAGCCGGCTGCTGAGGAAGAGTCTCGACATGTCTGGAATGTGAGACTCCAGCTGATGGACCTGCTGCAGGTTCAGGACTGGAGGACACCACCTTGAGTCACGCAACCGCCAAACACTCATGAGCCCAAAATACACAGAGAAGCTAACAGACCTTTAACTAGACTGTCAGTCTCATAATCTGCTCCACAGCTCCACCATGGAGGTAGCTGTGATCGTCACTAACCCGGCGGTGATGTCTCCACACCTGAGGTTAAAAGGACCACAGTCCACCTCAGACCGCCCTGAGCTGCTGGTTCACCTGAAGAACGGATCCCAACATCTCAGCCACCTTCAATAAAACAGTCAAATCATCAGAACCACCAGCAACAGTATGAATAAGCTTCTGCCTCAGCGGACTTCTGGGATGTCCTGGTGATGGACAGAAGAGACCAGAGCCACGTCCAGAACCATGTTGAGAAGAAACCAATCACAGCATGTCAGCAGCAACACCTCATACCTGCTGTCAAGACCTGGAACGTTGCAGAACGTTGCTGAGGCTTTGGAGGAACACTGCTGGAACATTGCTGTAATGTTGTTGGAGCGCTGCTGGAACATTAGCAGAACATTGCCGGAACTTGACTGAAACGTTGGAGGACATTTGCAGCCAAAACATTGAGGACAACTGGAGGAACATTGCAGGAACCTTGGTGGAACTTTGTCTGAAAACTGCAGGAACGTTTCTGTAACGGTAGTTTTCCTGCTCCTGTAACAACCTGCTCACATGAAGAAACATGTTGAGAGGGTCATCAAAGCCCTCAGCATCTTCACCACCTTCACCATCTTCACCACCTTCAGCTCCTTCACCACCTTCACCATCTTCACCACCTTCACCATCTTCACCACCTTCACCATTCACCTTCACCACCTTCCTTCACCACCTTCACCACCACCTTCACCACACACCTTCACCACCTTCACCACCTTCACCACCTTCACCACCTTCACCATCTTCACCACCTTCACCTTCACCACCTTCACCATCCTTCACCACCTTCACCACCTTCACCACCTTCACCACCTTCACCACCTTCACCACCTTCACCACCTTCACCATCTTCACCATCTTCACCATCTTCACCACACCACCTTCACCATCTTCACCACCTTCACCACCTTCACCACCTTCACCACCTTCACCACCTTCACCTTCACCACCTTCACCATCTTCACCACCTTCACCATCTTCACCACCTTCACCACCTTCACCACCTTCACCACCTTCACCATCTTCAGCGTTGGTCTCTGTAAACTTTATCAGACTTAAATCATCTAACTGAGTTGTGGCTTTGGTGTGCGGTGGTTCCAGCGTCGTTTTCATCAACAGCTGGGGTGTTTTCAGCTCCTCCCACTGAGCAGGGCCGTCAGCCAATCCCGTACCAGCTGGACAGATGGTCAGATGTTCCCTCTGATCCATCCATCATGACGCTGTCACGTATTCCTGACAGTCTCTTCTCTCCTCTATCTTTGTATTGATGATGAACAAACCCGCAGCTGTAAAATTCTACATTTTATTTATCATCTTTGAAGGTTTTGTCACAGACAAAATACAGATTAAACCTTTTCTATATTTATAGATCAGTATTTAAATTGATAATGTTTTTATAAATGCACAACTCTGAATGAACATGCAGGAACGCTAACTTTGACAGCTGTCTGCCTCCACACTGACCTCAGTGAGAGGTTCCAGTCCCAGCTGATGACATCATTGGTGGAGGTTCCCGTCCCAGCTGATGACATCATTGGTGGAGGTTCCAGTCCCAGCTGATGACATCATCAGTGGAGTTGGACGTCCTCACGTACACAAACAAATCAATAACTCCGTATTTAGATTGAAGGTCTGGTTTATGGGAACATGTCACTGTGACTCCTGAGGTGATTCAGATGGGACTGCAGAGAAGAAGACGTTACATCACTGCACATCAGGATGACAGCTGCTGATGAGTCACACCTGGACAGGTGAGGCAACCTGAACAGGTGAACAGGTGACTGGACTGTTTAGAACATTCCAGAACATGGATTCTTTTTTTTTTTTCCCATCACCATGGCTGCGATGTCCCTGAAACATTCAGGAGCAGAAACTCCTCCCACCAAAAGCTCCGTCTGACAGCTGAAACCAGGTCATGTGACATGATGATGATCCAAACAGCAGCAGGTCTGAATCAGGATGGATGAAGAAGAAAAGAATCAAGGTTCTGGAAGGTTCTAGTCAAAGTCCAGAGCTCAGCCAGACGGAAACACTGTGGTGGACCTCAGACTTAAAGGGTTAGGGTTACGTTTCTGGAGGTGAGAATTATCTCCTGAACTCTGGTTCCTGCAGCAGAAACACAGAAAGCTGAAGTTCACCTGTTCACCTGTCCAGGTGTGACTCATCAGCAGCTGTCATCCTGATGTGCAGTGATGTAACGTCTTCTTCTCTGCAGTCCCATCTGAATCACCTCAGTAGTCACAGTGACATGTTCCCATAAACCAGATCTTCATATCTAAATACGGAGTTATTGATCTGTTTGTGTACGTGAGGACGTCCATCTCCACTGATGATGTCATCAGCTGGGACTGGAACCTCCACCGATGATGTCATCAGTTGGGACTGGAACCAGATGCCATCAGAGATCTAAATTAAACTGCTGTGAAGCTGATGGAGAATAAAACTGATGTGGAGGCTGCAGTTCCTCCACCGACCACTAGAGGCTGCAGGTCCTCTACCGACCACTAGAGGCTGCAGTTCCTCCCGACCACTAGAGGCTGCAGTTCCTCTACTGACCACTAGAGGCTGCAGTTCCTCTACCGACCACTAGAGGCTGCAGTTCCTCTACCGACCACTAGAGGCTGCAGTTCCTCTACTGACCACTAGAGGCTGCAGTTCCTCTACCGACCACTAGAGGCTGCGGTTCCTCTACTGACCACTAGAGGCTGCAGTTCCTCTACCGACCACTAGAGGCTGCGGTTCCTCTACCGACCACTAGAGGCTGCAGTTCCTCCACTGACCGCTAGAGGCTGCAGTTCCTCTACTGACCACTAGAGGCTGCAGTTCTCTACTGACCACTAGAGGCTGCAGTTCCTCTACTGACCACTAGAGGCTGCAGTTCCTCTACTGACCACTAGAGGCTGCAGTTCCTCACTGACCACTAGAGGCTGCGTTCCTCTACTGACCACTAGAGGCTGCAGTTCCTCTACCGACCACTAGAGGCTGCAGTTCCTCTACCGACCACTAGAGGCTGCAGTTCTCTCTACTGACCAGAGGGTGCAGTTCCTCTACCGACCACTAGAGGCTGCAGTTCCTCTACCGACCACTAGAGGCTGCAGTTCCTCTACTGACCACTAGAGGCTGCAGTTCCTCTACCGACCACTAGAGGCTGCAGTTCCTCTACCGACCACTAGAGGCTGCAGTTTCCTCCGACCACTAGAGGCTGCAGTTCCTCTACGACCACTAGAGGCTGCAGTTCCTCTACCGACCACTAGAGGCTGCAGTTCCTCTACCGACCACTAGAGGCTGCAGTTCCTCTACCGACCACTAGAGGCTGCAGTTCCTCTACCGACCACTAGAGGCTGCAGTTCCTCTACCGACCACTAGAGGCTGCAGTTCCTCCACCGACCACTAGAGGCTGCAGTTCCTCTACCGACCACTAGAGGCTGCAGTTCCTCTACCGACCACTAGAGGCTGCAGTTCCTCTACCGACCACTAGAGGCTGCAGTTCCTCTACTGACCACTAGAGGCTGCAGTTCCTCTACCGACCACTAGAGGCTGCAGTTCCTCTACTGACCACTAGAGGCTGCAGTTCCTCTACCGACCTAGAGGCTGCAGTTCCTCTACCGACCACTAGAGGCTGCAGTTCCTCTACCGACCACTAGAGGCTGCAGTTCCTCTACTGACCTAGAGGCTGCAGTTCCTCTACCGACCACTAGAGGCTGCAGTTCCTCTACCGACCGCTAGAGGCTGCAGTTCCTCTACCGACCACTAGAGGCTGTTCCTCTAGACCACTAGAGCCTGCAGTTCCTCTACCGACCACTAGAGGCTGCAGTTCCTCTACTACGACCGCTAGAGGCTGCAGTTCCTCTACTCACCACTAGAGGCTGCAGTTCCTCTATTGGAAGAGGGAGACAGAGCCAGGTTCAGGTTCAGGTTCAGGTTCAAGTTCAGGTTGCTTGACTAATGAGGAGTCGTCCAAACTGGTCTTTAATTACCTGGTTTACCTGGAGCGGTATTAACTCATGGATCACAGTTCCAGTTTGACTGTTTAATGGTGCAGAAGATGCTTTACTTCGTTGTTCCTTAGACGTGTTTTTTGCAGAGAACCAGTCCTGGACAGCACTCATTAAATCCTGCTCATTACTCTTTTGACCTTTTTTAATTTTTTCTGCAGTTCCATGAAGTGATTTTCATTTCAGTCGTCATTTTCTTATTTTGATATTATGTCTTCTGCTGGTACCGTTACTAAGGAACCGCTGCAACCAGTTCCAGGTTGAGAGGAACTGGGGGAACGTTGCTGGAACGTTGCTGGAACGTTGCAGGAACGTTGCTGGAACGTTGCAGGAACGTTGCTGGAACGTTGCTGGAACGTTGCAGGAACGTTGCTGGAACGTTGCAGGAACGTTGCAGGAACATTGCTGGAACATTGCAGGAACGTTGCTGGAACATTGCTGGAACATTGCTGGAACATTGCAGGAACGTTGCAGGAACTTTGCTGGAACATTGCTGTAAAGTTGCAGGAACGTTGCTGGAACGTTGCAGGAACATTGCTGGAACGTTGGTGGAACGTTGCAGGAACGTTGCAGGAACGTTGCAGGAACGTTGCTGGAACATTGCTGGAACATTGCAGGAACGTTGCTGGAACATTGCTGGAACGTTGCTGGAACATTGCAGGAACGTTGCTGGAACGTTGCTGGAACGTTGCAGGAAAGTTGCAGGAACGTTGCTGGAACGTTGCAGGAAAGTTGCAGGAACGTTGCTGGAACGTTGCTGGAACATTGCTGGAACGTTGCAGGAACGTTGCAGGAACGTTGCAGGAACGTTGCTGGAAAGTTGCTGAAACGTTGCTGGATCATTGCTGGAACGTTGCTGGAAAGTTGCTGGAACGTTGCTGGAACGTTGCTGGAAAGTTGCTGGAAAGTTGCAGGAACGTTGCTGGAACGTTGCTGGAACGTTGCAGGAACGTTGCAGGAACGTTGCTGGAACGTTGCAGGAATTTTGTGGCAGGAATGTGCTGCGGAACATTGCTGAAACGTTGCAGGAACGTTGCTGGAACGTTGCTGGAACGTTGCTGGAACGTTGCTGGAACGTTGCAGGAACGTTGCTGGAACGTTGCTGGAACGTTGCAGGAATGTTGCAGGAATGATGCAGGAACGTTGCTGAAACGTTGCAGGAACGTTGCTGGAACGTTGCTGGAACGTTGCTGGAACGTTGCTGGAACGTTGCTGGAAAGTTGCTGGAACTTTGCTGGAACGTTGCAGGAACGTTGCTGGAACGTTGCTGGAACGTTGCTGGAACGTTGCAGGAACGTTGCAGGAACGTTGCAGGAACGTTGCTGGAACGTTGCTGGAACGTTGCAGGAACGTTGCAGGAACATTGCTGGAACGTTGCTGGAACGTTGCTGGAATGTTCACATCAACTTTGCCTGAACTTTACTGGAATTTTGCTAAATGTTTGAGGGAAGTTGCCACAACGTTGGCAGGATATTGCTAAAATACTCCTGGAACATTTCCAGGAATGTTTCTGGAACGTTTCTGGAAACAAAGTTTGACAGCAGGATGTCTCCATAAGTGAGCAGCTGGACCGGTTTTTCTTCACCTCATTGTTCTGTGTTTGGACCAAAGACTCTGAATGAGTGAAGATCTGCTCTACGTTCATGCCGTGAAGGCATCTTTGGAACGTGGGAACGCTGCTTCTGTTTCTGTTCCAGGTCAGTTAGGGGCGGGGCCTCTCATTGTTCTGCAGCGAGTCACAGAGGCTCTGAACAAAGAGTGACAGTGGAGTGTGATGTAACACCAGGGCGTCCTGCTTCCACAGAAAGAAGATTCCTTCCGCTGAGACTCATCAACAAACAAAGGCAGCAGAAATGTCCTCAATCCATGCTCTGGTACATATATATATATATATATATATATATATATATATATATATATATATATATATATATACAGTCATGGAAAAAAAATTTAGACCACCATTTTTTCTTCACTTTCTTGTTCATTTTAATACCTGGTACCACTAAACGTCATCATGTGACTAAAACAGACAGAAAAGAAAACACTGAATGCATAAAAGCAGTGTTTTTGGCAGTACAACGCCATAGCTATTGATGTAAAAACTTAAGTGATTTAGGTTATAATCAAGAAAACCATGGAAAATGGTAAGATATCAGCTCTTAAATAAAACTCTTATGAGCAATCTTTGTGGTTATCGTTATGTTTGTCCAAACAAATGTACCTTTAGTTGTACCAGGCATTAAAATGAACAAGAAACTGAAGAAAACAAGGTGGTCTAATAATTTTTTCCATGACTGTATATATATATATAGATATATATATAAACCATAAACCAGCAGAAACATGAAGCTCTGCAGGTTGTTTGTGTCCTGAAAGACTTCCTGCAGGTTTGTTTTAAAAGCAGAGAAAACCACCAGAGAACCAGAGACCGTGGATGTGGTCGCTGTCACAAATAGGTCACCAGAAACCTCTGTGATGGAGGAGAACGCTGCTGCTCAGAGGTGTGGGTGCAAGGCAGCAGTGAAGGGAATAAGATCAACTACCTGCAAACCTGACACTGATCTTATGAGGTCAATAGTTTTCCCTCACCTGAGCCAGAAACAACAGCAACAGGTAACTCCTCTGGTTACCAGTCAGACCACATTTCAGTAATAATTGGCTCTGCTTCAAGGAAACTTCTTCCCAGCCATCATTATGCTGGCTCAGTAGATCCTACCTGACACCTGAAGCTTCAGTAGATCCTACCTGACACCTGAACCTCAGTAGATCCTACCTGACACCTGAAGCTTCAGTAGATCCTACCTGACACCTGAACCTCAGTAGATCCTACCTGACACCTGAAGCTTCAGTAGATCCTACCTGACACCTGAACCTCAGTAGATCCTAACCGACACCTGAACCTCAGTAGATCCTACCTGACACCTGAAGCTTCAGTAGATCCTACCTGACACCTGAAGCTCCAGTAGATCCTACCTGACACCTGAAGCCTCAGTAGATCCTACCTGACACCTGAAGCTTTAGTAGATCCTGACTGACACCTGAAGCCTCAGTAGATCCTACCTGACACCTAAAGCTTCAGTAGATCCTGCCTGAAACCTGAAGCCTCAGTGGATCCTACCTGACACCTGAAGCCTTAGTAGATCCTGCCTGACACCTGAAGCCTCAGTAGATCCTGCCTGACACCTGAAGCCTCAGTAGATCCCGCCTGACACCTGAAGCACCTGAAGCCTCAGTAGATCCTACCTGACACCCGAAGCCTCAGTAGATCCTGCCTGACACCTGAAGCTTCAGTAGATCCTACCTGACACCTGAAGCCTGAGTAGATCCCATCTGACACCTGAAGCCTGAGTAGATCCCGCCTGACACCTGAAGCTTCAGTAGATCCCGCCTGACACCTGAAGCCTCAGTAAATCCCATCTGACATCTGAAGCCTCAGTAGATCCCGCCTGACACCTCATTAGATCTCGCCTGACACCTGAAGCACCTGAAGCCTCAGTAGATCCTACCTGACACCCGAAGCCTCAGTAGATCCTGCCTGACACCTGAAGCTTCAGTAGATCCTACCTGACACCTGAAGCCTGAGTAGATCCCACCTGACACCTGAAGCCTCAGTAGATCCCGCCTGACACCTGAAGCCTAAGTAGATCCTGTCTGACACCTGAAGCTTCAGTAGATCCTGCCTGACACCTGAAGCCTCAGTAGATCCCGCCTGACACCTGAAGCTTCAGTAGATCCTGCCTGAAACCTGAAGCCTCAGTGGATCCTGTCTGACACCTGAAGCCTCAGTAGATCCTGTCTGACACCTGAAGCCTCAGTAGATCAGGCTTCAACCTATTGTCAGATCATGACAACAATGCAACAGAAAAGTTGTAATATTAAGTTAGAAAGTTGTGATTGTGTGGCCCTAAACATTAATGACAAGTAGCAGCTATATTAGACTAGACTAGACTAGATTAGACTTGACTAGACTAGACTAGACTAGATTAGATTAGACTAGACTAGACTAGATTAGACTTGACTAGACTAGACTAGACTAGATTAGACTTGACTAGATTAGATTAGACTAGACTAGACTAGATTAGACTTGACTAGACTAGACTAGACTAGATTAGACTTGACTAGACTAGACTAGATTAGATTTGACTAGACTAGATTAGACTAGACTAGACTAGACTAGACTAGACTAGACTAGATTAGACTTGACTGGACTAGACTTGACTAGACTAGACTAGATTAGACTTGACTAGACTAGCCTACACTATGATTAGAATAGCCTAGATTATGATTAGACTAGATTAGACTACACTATGATTAGACGAGACTATAAATAGACTATACTAGCCTAGACTAGGCTAGATTAGACTATGATTAGACTAGATTAAACTAGACAAACAAAGTCTAGTCTAATCATAGTCTAGTCTAATCTAGTCTACTCATAGTCTAGTCGAATCTAGTCTACTCATAGTCTAGTCTAATCTAGACTATGATTAGACTAGATTAGATTAGACTAGATTCGACTAGATTAGTCTAGTCTACTCATAGTCTAGTCTAATCTAGTCTAATCTAGTCTAATCTAGTCTAGTCTACTCATAGTCTAGTCGAATCTAGTCTAATCTAGTCTAATCTAGTCTAGTCCAGTGTCACCTGCTCCTGGTTGTTCTCTGGTTTAGAGATCATCTCTGGAATCACAGCTTTGCTTTAATTCTTAGTTTCACTCCCAGTTTTCTTTGTTGGAGTCTCTAAACCATTAAACTCTCTCTAAACTGCTGCGGCCCTTTCGCCTCCCTCTGATTGGCCCAGCAGCTGTGATGAGTGAGGGATCATGGGAGTCCAGACTCAGCTGTTTCTGGTCCACAGAGAGCCGCTGAGAAGGCGTGGCTCTTTTAAGTCTAATCTCCAGGACTTCCTGGATCAGAGTCAGCTGACGTCAACCCTCGGCCCGTTTCAGCTCAGATACAACAAGGGAAGGCCCCTGGGTGAGCAGAGCTGGGCCCCTGGGTGATAAGAGCCAGGCCCTGGGTGATAAGAGCCAGGCCCCTGGGTGAGCAGAGCTGGGCCCCTGGGTGATAAGAGCCAGGCCCCTGGATGAAATGAGCCGGGCCCCAGGTGATAAGAGCCGGGCCCCTGGGTGATAAGAGCCGGGCCCCTGGGTGAGCAGAGCTGGGCCCCTGGGTGATTACAGCCAGGCCCCTGGGTGATAAGAGCCGGGCCCCTGGATGAAATGAGCCGGGCCCCAGGGTGATAAGAGCCGGGCCCCTGGGTGATAAGAGCCAGACCCCTGGGTGATTACAGTCGGGCCCTGGGTGATTACAGCCGGGCCCCTGGGTGAGCAGAGCCGGGCCCCTGGTTAAGCAGAGCCAGGCCCCTGGATGAAATGAGCCGGGCCCCTGGGTGATTAGAGCCAGACCTCTGGGTGATTACAGCGGGGCCCCTGGGTGATTACAGTAAGGCCCCAGGGTGATAAGAGCCAGGCCCCTGGATGAAATGAGCCGGGCCCCAGGGTGATAAGAGCCGGGCCCCTGGGTGATAAGAGCCAGACCCCTGGGTGATTACAGTCGGGCCCCTGGGTGATTACAGCCGGGCCCCTGGGTGAGCAGAGCCGGGCCCCTGGTTAAGCAGAGCCAGGCCCCTGGATGAAATGAGCCGGGCCCTGGGTGATTAGAGCCAGACCTCTGGGTGATTACAGCGGGGCCCCTGGGTGATTACAGTAAGGCCCCAGGGTGATAAGAGCCGGGCCCCTGGGTGATTAGAGCCGGGCCCCTGGTGGTCAGTAAAGGACTGAGTCTGGAGAAGTTGTCTCTTGGTCCATACAGACAAACACAACCAGGACCACCAGAACCTGCAGGCGGTCTCTTGGAGGGAAGAGGAGCAAAGACAGTGTTGGACAGAAGCCAGAGCTGGTCACGTGACCTGGAGGTGGGCGGGGCCTCTGTGTTGGCATAGCTGCCACTTTCCTCCCCCCCAACAGACGCAGCCAAGAGGAAAATCCCTGCCCAGACCTGCACGTAGGCCCGTTCACCTGGCGCCGGGCCAGATAGGAGGACTGTTTGATCAGAACCAGCGCAGCATGGTGACCCAAATCACACAGCTGACCTCACAGCCGTGGGGGGGGGGGGGGGGGGGGGGGGGGGGGCGCAAACTGACTCAGTTGAGACGAGGAAAAGCTGCCTGAGAGCAGCTGTCATCACCTGCGTCTGAAATGAAACACCTCCAGTTCTGGAACTTTCTCACTGAGGCCTCCACCTGGACCTGGACCTGGACCTGGACCTGGACCTGGACCTGGACCTGGACCTGGACCTGGACCTGGACCTGGACCTGGACCTGCACCTGCACCTACAACTGCACCACAGAGTCCAGAACCTGGACTCCAGAACCTGGACTCTGCTGCTGCACCTACAACTGCACCGCAGAGTCCAGAACCTGAACTCTGCTGCTGCACCTACAACTGCACCGCAGAGTCCAGAACCTGGACTCCAGAACCTGGACTCTGCTGCTGCACCTACAACTGCACCGCAGAGTCCAGAACCTGGACTCCAGAACCTGGACTCTGCTGCTGCACCTACAACTGCACCGCAGAGTCCAGAACCTGGACTCTGCTGCTGCACCTACAACTGCACCGCAGAGTCCAGGTCCTCTGCTTCAGTGATGAATCAGCAACCTGAGGATGAATTTCTCGTTGGTGCTGTTCCAGTGAAGATGTGTGAAGATGACGAACGGTTGTCAGGTAAAGGTGTGTCATTACATCATTAATTAATGCACAAGTTTACTCTGAAATTACTCAGTGGAGATGATTGTAGACACGTTTCTGGAGGGAAACATCCTGACGCCAGACAAGACCTGCAGCTGCTCTGGACCTCAGGTTCTCAGGGCCCTGGTTCAGGACCCTGGTTCAGGACCTCAGGTTCTTAGGACTCTGGTTCAGGACCTCAGGTTCTCAGGACCCTGGTTCAGGACCTCAGGTTCTCAGGACCCTGGTTCAGGACCCTGGTTCAGGACCCTGGTTCAGGACCCTGGTTCAGGACCCTGGTTCAGGACCTGGTTCAGGGCCCTGGTTCAGGACCCTGGTTCAGGACCTCAGGTTCTCAGGGCCCTGGTTCAGGACCCTGGTTCAGGGCCCTGGTTCAGGACCCTGGTTCAGGACCCTGGTTAAGGACCCTGGTTCAGGGCCCTGGTTCAGGGCCCTGGTTCAGGTCCCTGTTCCCCTGGTTCAGGACCTCAGGTTCTTAGGACCCTGGTTCAGGACCTTCAGGGCCCTGGTTTCAGGCCCTGGTTCAGGACCCTGGTTTCAGGGCCCTGGTTCAGGACCCTGGTTCAGGGCCCCTGGTCAGGACCCTGGTTCAGGACCCTGGTTTAAGGACCTCAGGTTCTCAGGGCCCTGGTTCAGGACCCTGGTTCAGGACCCTGGTTCGGGCCTGGTTTCAGGGCCCTGGTTCAGGACCCCTGGTTCAGGACCTCAGGTTTCTCAGGACCTGGTTCAGGACCTGGTTCAGGACCCTGGTTCAGGGCCCTGGTTCAGGGCCCAGGTTCAGGACCCTGGTTCAGGGCCCTGTTTCAGGACCCTGGTTCAGGACCTCAGGTTCTCAGGGCCCTGGTTCAGGACCCTGGTTCAGGGCCCTGGTTCAGGACCCTGGTTCAGGACCCTGGTTAAGGACCTCAGGTTCTCAGGGCCCTGGTTCAGGACCCTGGTTCAGGACCCTGGTTCAGGGCCCTGGTTCAGGGCCCAGGTTCAGGACCCTGGTCCAGGACCTCAGGTTCTCAGGGCCCTGGTTCAGGACCCTGGTTCAGGACCCTGGTTCAGGGCCCTGATTAAGGGCCCTGGTTCAGGACCCTGGTTAAGGACCTCAGGTTCTTAGGACCCTGGTTCAGGACCTCAGGTTCTCAGGACCCTGGTTCAGGACCCTGGTTCAGGGCCCTGGTTCAGGGCCCAGGTTCAGGACCCTGGTTAAGGACCTCAGGTTCTCAGGGCCCTGGTTCAGGACCCTGGTTCAGGACCTCAGGTTCTCAAGGCCCTGGTTCAGGACCCTGGTTCAGGACCCTGGTTCAGGACCCTGGTTCAGGGCCCTGATTCAGGGCCCTGGTTCAGGACCCTGGTTCAGGACCTCAGGTTCTCAGGGCCCTGGTTCAGGACCTCAGGGTCTCAGGGCCCTGGTTCAGGACCCTGGTTCAGGACCTCAGGTACTCAGGACCCTGTCCAGGACCTCAGGTTCAGGCCCTCAGGACCCTGGTTCAGGACCCTGTTCAGGACCCTTCAGGACCCTGGTTCAGGACCCTGGTTCAGGACCTCAGGGTCTCAGGGTCAGGGCCAGGGCCCAGGTGGTTCAGGACCCTGGTTCAGGACCTCAGGTACTCAGGACCCTGGTCCAGGACCTCAGGTTCTCAGGGCCCTGGTTCAGGACCCTGGTTCAGGACCTCAGGTTCTCAGGGCCCTGGTTCAGGACACTGGTTCAGGACCCTGGTTCAGGGCCCTGGTTCAGGACCCTGGTTCAGGACCTCAGGTTCTCAGGGCCCTGGTTCAGGACCCTGATTCAGGGCCCTGGTTCAGGGACCTGGTTCAGGACCCTGGTTCAGGACCTCAGGTTCTCAGGGCCCTGGTTCAGGACCCTGATTCAGGACCCTGGTTCAGGGACCTGGTTCAGGACCCTGGTTCCGGACCTCAGGTTCTTAGGACCCTAGTTCAGGACCCATGTTCAGGACCCTGGTTCAGGACCCTGGTTCAGGACCTCAGGTACTCAGGATCCTGGTTCAGGACCCTGGTTCAGGACCCTGGTTCAGAACCTCAGGTACTCAGGACCCTGGTTCAGGGCCCTGGTTTAGGACCCTGGTCCAGGACCTCAGGTTCTTAGGACCCTGGTTCAGGACCCTGGTTCAGGGCCATGGTTCAGGATCCTGGTTCAGGACCTCAGGTTCTCAGGGCCCTGGTTCAGGACCCTGGTTCAGGACCTCAGGTTCTTAGGACCCTGGTTCAGGACCCTGGTTCAGGACCCTGGTTCAGGACCCTGGTTCAGGGCCCTGGTTCAGGACCTCAGGTTCTTAGGACCCTGGTTCAGGGCCCTGGTTCAGAGCTCTGGTTCAGGACCTCAGGTTCTTAGGACTCTGGTTAAGGACCCTGGTTCAGGACCCTGGTTCAGGACCCTGGTTCAGGACCTCAGGTCTCAGGGCCCTGGTTCAGGACCCTGGTTCAGGACCCTGGTTCAGGACCTCAGGGTCTCAGGGCTCTGGTTCAGGACCCTGGTTCAGGACCTCAGGTACTCAGGACCCTGGTTCAGGACCTCAGGTTCTTAGGACCCTGGTTCAGGGCCCTGGTTCAGGACCTCAGGTTCTTAGGACCCTGGTTCAGGACCCTGGTTCAGGGCCCTGGTTCAGGACCCTGGTTCAGGACCCTGGTTCAGGGCCCTGGTTCTGGACCCTGGTTCAGGACCTCAGGTTCTCAGGGCCCTGGTTCAGGACCCTGGTTCAGGACCCTGGTTCAGGACCTCAGGTTCTCAGGGCCCTTGTTCAGGACCCTGGTTCAGGACCTCAGGGTCTCAGGGCACTGGTTCAGGACCCTGGTTCAGGACCTCAGGTACTCAGGACCCTGGTCCAGGACCTCAGGTTCTCAGGGCCCTGGTTCAGGACCCTGGTTCAGGACCCTGGTTCAGGACCCTAGTTCAGGACCTCAGGGTCTCAGGGCCCTGGTTCAGGACCCTGGTTCAGGACCTCAGGTTCTCAGGGCCCTGGTTCAGGACCCTGGTTCAGGACCCTGGTTCAGGACCTCAGGTTCTCAGGGCTTCGAGCTAATAGCGGAATGACTCAGCACTTCTCGAAACTCATTTCACTCATTTCAGACTCATAAGAGCAGAAAATACTTTTTTTTGTTGTCTAGTGTTTTAGCTTAAAGTGGAGCT
The DNA here is from genome assembly GCA_018398805.1 of Hirundichthys speculiger. NCBI lineage: Eukaryota > Metazoa > Chordata > Actinopteri > Beloniformes > Exocoetidae > Hirundichthys > Hirundichthys speculiger. The sequence goes on from JAGFBZ010002954.1 coordinate 31,680, forward strand.
GCGTGGGGACAGATCAGGAAGGTCTGTTCTGGTCTGGCCAGCTGAGAAGATCTGATCCAGTTGTGGTTCCCACATCTGTCTCTGACTTTGACCCGGACCTTCTTTAGATCGTAGCCGGTCTGAGCGTTGGACAAAGACGACATCTGGTGGACGACAACGTTGAACATTTCTGGAGGTTTACGGACGTTCACTGATGAACTTCACCCTGATGGTTCCCCCAGCTCAGACTGAAGTCTGGACCAGAACGCTCCAGAACCTACCAGCTGCAGTAGCCGCTAGCTGGTTGCTAGCATATCTCTAATGTCTGCTTCTAGCTAGTCACTGCTCACTCAGTGAGGGTTTGGTGTCCTGAATCACCTTCTAGTCATTTTGTCCAGTGGTCCAGGTCACCGGTCCAGGTCAGTGATCCAGGTCAGTGGGACAGGGTGCATTGTGGGATATTGAGTGTTCTGTACAGGGAAGGAGTTTTACAGTTTTACTCCATATTCAGATGCCATGAAAGGAGAGGACCAAACAGACTCTGAAGGTCTCAGGTCTGGTGAAGATCTCAGATCTGGTGAAGGTTTCAGGTCTGGTGAAGGTCTGGTGAAGGTCTCAGGTCTGGTGAAGGTCTCAGGTCTGGTGAAGGTCTCAGGTAGGTCTCAGGTCTGGTGAAGGTCTGGTGAAGGTCTCAGGTCTGGTGAAGGTCTCAGGTCTGGTGAAGGTCTCAGGTCTGGTGAAGGTCTCAGGTCTGGTGAAGGTCTGGTGAAGGTCTGGTGAAGGTCTGGTGAAGGTCTCAGGTCTGGTGAAGGTCTCAGGTCTGGTGAAGGTCTCAGGTCTGGTGAAGGTCTCAGGTCTGGTGAAGGTCTGGTGAAGGTCTCAGGTCTGGTGAAGGTCTCAGGTCTGGTGAAGGTCTCAGGTCTGGTGAAGGTCTGGTGAAGGTCTCAGGTCTGGTGAAGGTCTGGTGAAGGTCTCAGGTCTGGTGAAGGTCTGGTGAAGGTCTCAGGTCTGGTGAAGGTCTCAGGTCTGGTGAAGGTCTCAGGTCTGGTGAAGGTCTGGTGAAGGTCTCAGGTCTGGTCTCAGGTGAAGGTCTCAGGTCTGGTGGTGGTGAAGGTCTCAGGTCTGGTGAAGGTCTCTCAGGTCTGGTGAAGGTCTCAGGTCTAGGTCTCAGGTCTGGTGAAGGTCTGGTGGTGAAGGTCTCAGGTCTGGTGAAGGTCTCAGGTCTGGTGAAGGTCTGGTGAAGGTCTCAGGTCTGGTGAAGGTCTGGTGAAGGTCTCAGGTCTGGTGAAGGTCTCAGGTCTCAGGTCTGAAGGTCTCAGGTCTGGTGAAGGTCTCTCAGGTCTGGTCTGGTAAGGTCTCAGGTCTGGTGAAGGTCTCAGGTCTGGTGAAGGTCTAAGGTCTGGTGAAGGTCTGGTGAAGGTCTGGTCTGGAAGGTCTCAGGTCTCTTTCAACCCTGGAAACTTACCTGATTCTATAAATAACTGCTGTAGAATCATCCGGATGTTTACGGGGAGTTCTGAACTTTGACAAGCTGAGAGTTTATTCCTCCGGTGGTTTTAACGGCCGATGACATCACAGGAAGTTACAGCGCTGACAGGAAGTTAGCGCTGATGGACTTCCTGATTGGAGCCTGTGGTCTGAGTCACAGCTCTGATTTGCTGCCTGAAGTCTGAATCTTCTTGCAACAGTTTGAGTTTTTAAATTCAGATTTTCTTGCAAATTTCAGTGTAAAGTAAAAACATTTTAGAAGTTTTGTTGTTAACATTTGTGGTATTTTTCCAGCTTTCAGTCTGTTTTATTTCAAATTTTCCAGGATTCAGTAGATCCTGAGATGCAGCTCCTGTTATTTTCTCGTGTTTTTCCAACAGAGACGTAGTTTTTTCTCAATAAGATGGATTTACAACTCAAACTCTGACTGAAGCTTGAACTCCCTGCCTGAGTCGCAGTACTTTTCCTCTCTGTGTTGTGCTGAGTAACGCTGACGGAGATCAGCTGATCTCTGCAGTGATGAAACGCTGTTTTCTCCTCGTTCCCACTTCTATGGAAGTTTCACTTTAGCCTGAATTCAGAACAAGCTGAGACACGACCAGAGAGGAGGAGACGCCCCGATCCAGACCTGAGCCCAGACTGGAACCTGAACCAGTTCCTGATTAAACTGGAGCTGCCGCTGTTTCTGCCCCCTAGTGGACAAAATATAACTGCAGTGATAAAACCTGCTGGACACCTGCAGTTCCTCTACTGACCACTAGAGGCTGCGGTTCATCTACTGACCACTAGAGGCTGCAGTTCCTCTACCGACCACTAGAGGCTGCAGTTCCTCCACTGACCACTAGAGGCTGCAGTTCCTCTACCGACTTCTAAAGACTGCAGTTCCTCTACTGACCACTAGAGGCTGCAGTTCCTCTACTGACCACTAGAGGCTGCACTTCCTCTATTGACCACTAGAGGCTGCAATTACTGTACCGACCACTAGAGGCTGCAGTTCCTCTACCGACCACTAGAGGCTGCAGTTCCTCTACCGACCACTAGAGGCTGCGGTTCCTCTACCGACCACTAGAAGGCTGCAGTTCCTCTACTGACTACTAGAGACTGCAGTTCCTCTACCGACCATTAGAGGCTGCAGTTACTGTACCGACCACTAGAGGTTGCGGTTCCTCTACCGACCACTAAAACTGCAGTTCCTCTACTGACCACTAGAGGCTGCAGTTCCTCTATTGACCACTAGAGGCTGCAGTTCCTCTACTGACCACTAGAGACTGCAGTTCCTCTACTGACCACTAGAGGCTGCAGTTCCTCCACTGACCGCTAGAGGCTGCAGTTCCTCTACCGACCACTATAGGCTGCAGTTCCTCTACCGACCGCAAGAGGCTGCGGTTCCTCTACTGACCACTATAGGCTGCAGTTCCTCTACCGACCGCAAGAGGCTGCGGTTCCTCTACTGACTGCTAGAGGCTGCAGTTCCTCTATTGACCACTAGAGGCTGCAGTTCCTCTACTGACCACTAGAGGCTGCAGTTCCTCTACTGACCACTAGAGACTGCAGTTCCTCTACCGACCACTAAAACTGCAGTTCCTCTACTGACCACTAGAGGCTGCAGTTCCTCTATTGACCACTAGAGGCTGCAGTTCCTCTACTGACCACTAGAGACTGCAGTTCCTCTACCGACCACTAGAGACTGCAGTTCCTCTACTGACCACTAGAGGCTGCAGTTCCTCCACTGACCACTAGAGGCTGCAGTTCCTCCACTGACCACTAGAGGCTGCAGTTCCTGTACAGACCACTAGAGGCTGCAGTTCCTCTACTGACCGCTAGAGGCTGCGGTTCCTCTACTGACTGCTAGAGGCTGCAGTTCCTCTACTGACCACTAGAGGCTGCAGTTCCTCTACTGACCACTAGAGGCTGCAGTTCCTCTACTGACCACTAGAGGCTGCAGTTCCTCTATTGACCACTAGAGGCTGCAGTTCCTCTACTGACCACTAGAGGCTGCAGTTCCTCTACTGACCACTAGAAGCTGCAGTTCCTCTACTGACTACTAGAGACTGCAGTTCCTCTACCGACCACTAGAGGCTGCAGTTCCTCTACTGACCACTAGGGTCAGTCTCCAATAGTAAGTTAGCCTCCGCTGATCTTCACGTTTATTTGTCCAGCTGTGAAACAGAAATCAACATATTTACAGTCTGGATCAAAGACCAGTTTTGGTCTCCATAGATGGATTTTAAATCAATGACACGGCACTGTTTTCTGCAGGAATGAAGGTGTAGTTTTCTGAGTGATAGCTGTTTTTTTCAGCCAGATGACTTCAGCTACGGAGCATTTTCTTCTTTTTTCCACCAGTGGGTTTTTGTTTTTGTCCTCTCTTGTCAGGGAGCTTCATCAACAGCTATCTTCAGTGGAACGAGGCCACACTTTCTATGTCAAAGCTGGCCGTGGCTGAAACGCCTGAGCTCTCAGATAAAGCTGGAGGTGCATCTTCAGCTGTGATTGTCATCAGCGGTGACTGAAGGAGTCTTTCATGCCTGTGATGGAATCTTCAACCACTGTCTTCTGCTCTGAAGCACTGATGCAGCACCAACAACAACCGCTTCAATGGGTTTTAAACATCTGCAGGAGTCTGAAGACCTGAGCTGTCTGGAGAAGGTTTCACCTGCAGAAGTCTCCAGACCAAGTGGACCACCGCTGGAGCAACATTATCCAGTATTGGGCCGTAAAAAACAAGAAGCTGATGTCTTACACAAAAAGTAATTATAAATTAAAATAATTTGTTCACATTTCCAACTGATCAAATGTGGTTTTAGGAGAAAAACTGAAAAGGTTTTTTAGCATGTAGAGTTGAGATGTTGCTCAGACTGAAGGGGATACTGGTGTGGTCCAGACCTTCATTCCTGGGATGCTCCTCATTCTTCAGGTGAGTTTCCTCTTCAGCTTCATTCATCTGGCTTCACCTCCAACGTGCCTCAGATTCCAGCCTGTTTCTGTTTCTTTGTTCGTCGATGAGTCTGAGCAGAAGGAATCACAAACACGTTGAAGCTGCAGGAGCAGGACGCCAGTAGGGTGACATCACACACCACCGCGGTCCTCCAAGACCTGTTCCAGGACCTGTTCCAGGACCTGTTCCAGGACTGTTATGGGCCTCGCCTCCAAGCTGACAGCCTGCCTGGCGTGGGAACGTTCCTCAGATGCTTTCACATGTCACCATCGTTCCTCTGTGATGGTTTCAGCCTGACTGGAAACGAAAGTAGCAGAACAATGGCAGGAGAACTCAGGTCCAGACCTCAGGTCCAGAACCACTAACAGATTCAATTCATTTCTGACTCGAAAAGCTGCAGAATTTCTGACTGAAAACTTCAAATCTGTGTACAACCTCTATTTGTCCTCTACTAGACCTCTACTAGTCCTCTACTAGTCCTCTACTAGTCCTCTACTGGACATCGACTAATCCTCTACTAGTCCTCTACTAGTCCTCTACAGGACCTCTACTAGTCCTCTACTAGTTCTCTACTGGACCTCTACTAGTTCTCTACTACTAGTCTCTACTACCTCTACTAGTCTACTGGACCTCTACTAGTCCTCTACTGGACCTCTACTAGACCTCTACTAGTCCTCTACTGGACCTCTACTAGTCCTCTACTAGTCCTCTACTGGACCTCTACTCGACCTCTACTGGACCTCTACTGGACCTCTACTAGACCTCTACTAGTCCTCTACTGGACCTCTACTAGTCCTCTACTGGACCTTTACTAGTCCTCTACTAGTCCTCTACTGTACCTCTACTAGTCCTCTACAAGACCTCTACTACTTTCTACTGGACCTCTACTAGTCCTCTACTAGTCCTCTACTGGACCTCTACTAGTCTTCTACTAGTCCTCTACTAGTCCTCTACTGGACCTCTACTAGACCTCTACTAGTCCTCTACTAGTCCTCTACTGGATCTTTACTAGTCCTCTACAAGACCTCTACCAGTCGTCTACTAGACCTCTACTAGTCCTTTACAAGTTCTCTACTAGTCCTCTACTTTTCCTCTACTAGACCTCTACTGGACCTCTACTAGCCCTCTACTGGACCTCTACTAGTCCTCTACTAGTTCTTTACTAGTCCTCTACTGGACCTCTACTCGTCGTCTACTTGACCTCTACAAGACTCTACTAGGCCTCTACTGGACCTCTACTCGTCGTCTACTTGACCTCTACAAGACTTCTACTAGGCCTCTACTGGACCTCTACTAGTCCTCTACTAGACCTCTACTGGACCTCTACTAGTCCTCTACTGGACCTCTACTAGACCTCTACTAGTCCTCTACTAGTCCTCTACTACTCTACTACCTCTACTACTACTAGTCTCTACTACTCTAGTCCTCTACTAGTCCTCTACTGGACCTCTACTAGTCCTCTACTGGACCTCTACTACCTCGTCTACTGGACTACTAGTCTACTAGTCTTCTACTAATTCTCTACTAGTCCTCTAGTCCTCTACAGGACCTCTACTAGTCCTCTACTGGACCTCTACTAGTCGTCTACTAGTCTTCTACTAATTCTCTACTAGTCCTCTACTAGTCCTCTACAGGACCTCTACTAGTCCTCTACTAGTCCTCTACTGGACCCTACTAGGCCTCTACTGGATCTCTACTAGTCCTCTACAAGACCTCTACTAGTTGTCTATGAGACCTCTACTGGTCCTTTACAAGTTCTCTACTAGTCCTCTACTAGTCCTTTACTAGTTCTCTAGTTGTCCTCTACTAGACCTCTACTAGTCTTTTACTGGACCTCTGCTGTACCTCTACTGGACCTCTACTAGACCTCTACTGGACCTCTACTGGACCCTCTACCCCTACTGGACCTCTACTGGACCTCTACTGGACCTGTACTGGACCTAGTCCTCTACTGGACCTCTACTGGATCTCTACTGGACCTCTACTGGACCTAGTCCTCTACTGGACCTCTACTAGTCGTCTACTAGTCTCTACTAATTCTCTACTAGTCCTCTACTAGTCCTCTACAGGACCTCTACTCTCTACTGGACCTCTCTACTGGACATAGTCCTCTACGGACCTATCCTCTACTGGACCTGTACTCTGGACCCTCTACTGGACCTCTACTGGACCTCTACTGGACCTAGTCCTCTACTGGACCTCTACTAGTCGTCTACTAGTCTTCTACTAATTCTCTACTAGTCCTCTACTAGTCCTCTACAGGACCTCTACTAGTCCTCTACTGGACCTCTATGGACCTACTACTGTCCTCTACTGGACCTCTACTAGTCCTCTACTAGTCTCTCTTACTAATCTCTACTAGTCCTCTACTAGTCCTCTACTAGGACCTCTACTAGTCCTCTACTGGACCTCTACTAGTCGTCTACTAGTCTTCTACTAATTCTCTACTAGTCCTCTACTAGTCCTCTACAGGACCTCTACTAGTCCTCTACTAGTCCTCTACTGGACCCTACTAGGCCTCTACTGGATCTCTACTAGTCCTCTACAAGACCTCTACTAGTTGTCTATGAGACCTCTACTGGTCCTTTACAAGTTATCTACTAGTCCTCTACTAGTCCTTTACTAGTCTCTACCTCTACTAGACCTCTAGTCTTTTACTGGACCTCTGCTGTACCTCTACTGGACCTCTACTAGACCTCTACTGGACCTCTACTGGACCTAGTCCTCTACTGGACCTGTACTGGACCTAGTCCTCTACTGGACCTCTACTGGATCTCTACTGGACCTCTACTGGACCTAGTCCTCTACTGGACCTGTACTGGACCTGTACTGGACCTGTACTGGACCTGTACTGGACCTAGTCCTCTACTGGATCTCTACTGGACCTAGTCCGCTACTGGACCTCTACTGGATCTCTGCTGGACCTCTACTGGACCTAGTCCTCTACTGGACCTGTACTGGACCTCTACTGGACCTGTACTGGACCTCTACTGGACCTGTACTGGACCTGTACTGGACCTAGTCCTCTACTGGACTCTACTGGACCTAGTCCGCTACTGGACTCTACTGGACTAGTCTACGGACCTCTACTGGACCTCTACTGGACCTAGTCCTCTACTGGACCTCTACTGGACCTAGTGGACCTCTACTGGACCTACTGTCCTCTACTGGACCTGTACTGGACCTCTACTGGACCTGTACTGGACCTGTACTGGACCTAGTCCTCTACTGGATCTCTACTGGACCTAGTCCGCTACTGGACCTCTACTGGATCTCTACTGGACCTCTACTGGACCTCTACTGGACCTGTACCGGACCTGCACTGGACCTGTACTGGACCTAGTCCTCTACTGGACCTGTACTGGACCTGTACTGGACCTAGTCCTCTACTGGACCTGTACTGGACCTGTACTGGACCTGTACTGGACCTCTACTGGACCTCTACTGGACCTAGTCCTCTACTGGACCTGTACTGGACCTGTACTGGACCTCTACTGGACCTCTACTGGACCTAGTCCTCTACTTGACCTCTACTGGACCTCTACTGGACCTCTACTGGACCTAGTCCTCTACTGGACCTCTACTGGACCTAGTCCGCTACTGGACCTCTACTGGACCTCTACTGGACCTAGTCCTCTACCGGACCTGTACCGGACCTGTACTGGATCTCTACTGGACCTAGTCCGCTACTGGACCTCTACTGGACCTCTACTGGACCTAGTCCTCTACTTGACCTCTACTAGTCCTCCACTGGACCTCTACAGGACCTCTACTGGTCCTCTACTGGACCTCTACTGGATCTCTACTGGACCCCTCCTGGACCTGTACTGGACCTAGTCCTCTACTGGACCTGTACTGGACCTGTACCGGACCTGTACTGGACCTGTACTGGACCTAGACCTCTACTAGTCCTCTACTGGACCTGTACTGGACCTCTACTGGACCTCTACAGGACCCCTCCTGGACCTGTACTGGACCTCTACTGGACCTGTACTGGACCTCTACTAGATCTCTACTGGACCTAGTCCTCTACTGGACCTCTACTGGACCTGTACTGGACCTAGTCCTCTACTGGATCTCTACTGGACCTCTACTGGACCTGTACTGGACCTGTACTGGACCTCTACTGGACCTGTACTGGACCTCTACTGGACCTGTACCGGACCTGTACTGGACCTCTACTGGACCTGTACTGGACCTGTACCGGACCTGTACCGGACCTGTACTGGACCTGTCACTGCGGTGGCTCCAGGTCGGTCTGAACTGCCATCAGAACCTCTAAGTCTTTAATGAGTGAGCTCTCTGTTACGGGCCTGGACTCATTCAGTGTTTTGGAGGCTTTATGTTTTGGCACCAGAACAGTTGCTGAGTCTTTCCAAATGCTGGGGTTTATATTTGGAGGCGGAGGGACACTGGGCTGTTTGCCAAAGTTCTGGAGAACCTGGCCTCCAGCTCCATCAGGGCCTGGCTTTATCTGATTTGATTTGGTTGCACATTTTTCCTTCTGAATACGCAGTGAAATGTTCAGCAGCACGTCCCGTCTCAGACTAAAACCAGAACCAGTGAAAAGACTCAAACCCTGGTTCTAAAATAATGACCAGAAGCAGCTGGAAAAGGGACTAACTATGTAAACATTTCTTCTTTCCTCATAACTTTCTCTGAGAAATTCCGTCTTCAGTTCCAGGATTGCAGCGTAGATGATGATTGCACCAGACCAGGATGAGTCAGCTCCCTGCAGCCGGAGAATGTGCACTCAAAGCCGCAGAAATGTGCGTTATTTTCAGGTTTGAGTAACCGGGAGTGGCCTGTTGGTTTTATGGGCGTTTCTTTATTTAAAAAAAAAAAAAAAAAAAAAAAAAAAAACTCCACCTGAGCTGCGCGGATAAAAGTCAGGAGCAGAACAGCCAGCAGCCACATCTGACTTCTGAACATTTCCGAGACACAAACACCGAGAAACTCCACAGAAAAAACCCGAGAACATGTCCACGCGACCAGCCAGCATGACTCTCACCGTCCGCCGGGAGAGCTTCGCCTTCAGCGGGACGACGAGCCGCAGCACCGAGCCGGAGGTCTTCACCTTTGAGCGGGTCCAAGCACCCGCCGCCACCGCCGTGCGCTCCTGCGTGCCAGTGAGGCCCAGGAAGCGCGCCACCCGCGTCATGTATCCTGCCAAGGTGCGCATGCACCTCCCTCCGCCGGAGCGCAGCCAGGCCAAGCGCTGGCTGCTGCTGCTGGTGCTGGTGGTGCTGTGGCAGGTCTACACGGAGGAGCCCTGGGTGGACGCGCCGCTGGGGGCCGCGGACGCCGCCGCAGCAGACTATCAGACCTTCCCGTTCCAGTCCGCGGAGCAGGACTCGTCCTCCGAGCTGTCGGCCGCCTGCGGCGTCGCCCGCCCCGCCGGAGAGCATCTGATTTCGGACAGCGCGTGTCTGCCGCCCGCGCAGGAGTCTGACGGCAGCACGTTCGAGCAGAGCGCGGGGAAGAGCTACATGGTGGCGCTGCTGGTCTACCACAGACTGGGCAACGACAACTGAGCCCGCGATCGGAACCGTAACCCGCCCACACGTTGGCGTCTGGGCCGGAACACTAACCGAGAACCGGAGCGGAGACTCCGGAAAGCAGCGGGGCGAACCTGCGCGCCGCGTCCGAGAAGGAGCTCCGACCGTCGGCTTGAGGCCGACAGCAGCCTCGCCTCCACACCAGCAGTCTGGAGGGGGGCAGCGCAGACCCCGAGGGGACTGTGAACGTTTAAAAACTCAGAACTCCAGAAAACTTGAACTGAAAGTGGGATTTCCACAGAGACTCTGACTGCAGGAAACTGCTGTTTTTATGTGAAAAACTAAAACTGTCACTATGGAGGCCGAAAGGCCTGAAACTGACACTGTTGTTGTGTTGTTGTTGTTGTTGTTGTTGTTTAGATGTCTTATTTTGCTATTTATTCTATTTGCTATTTATTTAATATTAATAATATTTTAATTAAAAAAATGTTCAAATGAAGTTGTTCTAAGTCTTGAACCTTTTTTGAGTCTTCGGCAGCTCTTCATCTCAAATAACAGACGTTCACTCAAGTATTTCCAGTCAGAATTAAGTTACATCACACTGTTTGCCTTTGCTGTAATTTTTACAGTAAAATACCACAAAATGCCCAGTAAACCTACCACAAAATATGATTACAACAAGTTACTGTAATTTGCATAGTATTATGGGCAAAGTGCCTTTATTTACAGTAACTTGCTGTATTTTTTGAAATTGTGGTAAATTACTGTTGACATTTACAGTAATGTTACTGTAGGCCTTTGTGATGGTAAATTTATATGTCTAACTTTTAGTTTTAGTCTTTTAGTATAGTAAATTTTAGCTTATTTATTGTATAATTTTAGTTATTTTTATCATGTCTTTGCACTTATATCTTTTAATTCTCTTATTTATTTGGTTTTAGCCAGTAAAGATGATTTACTGTAAAACATTATTACAGGATTAATACTGTAAGGTGGTAATTACGGTAACTTACTGGCAATAGTGTTGCCAGTAAACTACTGTAAAAATACAACAAAATGTCTAACAGTGCAGGTTCAAATGCAGCAGAAACACATCAGCCTGAAGATAAACTCCAGAGGGAAATAAACACACTGGAATAAACAAATTACATAAAACCAAACAAGATGGATAAAAATAGAAAGATGGAGGAGTGAATAGGAAGTGGAACACGAGTGGCCTGCGGGTCACGTCTGGATTGTTTACTTACAAGCTTCTAACGAGCTTTGAAACATTTAATTTATTCAAAGAGGAAGTCATTTTGACCTGAAGCCAAAAATAGAAATAATAAAATACCATTCCTGTACAGTATATAAATGCTTTCCTCTGTAAACATGCCCATAAATATCCCCTAAACCATCTCTGACTGGATTCCTGCTAATTCAGGGTGACGTTAAAGACGTCCTGATGACTCCATCGTCTTCTCTGTTGTGCTGCTACAACCGTCATAAACCTCCACGGACCTTCAAGCTGGTGGAAGAAAAGTGTTGCAAAAGTAACTTCTGGACTCCTGAAGTCCTGAAGGTTTCTCAAAGCTGGACCAGATCCAGAGACCACACCATGTTGGCCCAAGCCTGGCCCACATCTGCCGGTTTCTTTGGCGAACGCTTGTATCACGTATCCACCAGACGTCGACCTGCCTCTTAACTGGTCAAGACAAGTCCGGCCCGGTCCCTCTGGACCGGTTCTGGGCCGAGTCACCAAACTAATTATAATTAAATCAATAGAAATCTGAGTGGAGTCCAAACGAGTTATCAGCATTTAACTCTGAACCAACAATCTGTTGAACAAACTACGTTGTTGATGTTACTGCTCTGCCAACACCGGCCTCTAGTGGTGGAGGTTAGTGTTACTGTTGCTGTTTTATCAGGGGGTGGTGCGTCTGTGATTGTTACTATTTCAGGGTTTTGTTTTGGTCCTTTGGGGTGGTGCGTCTGTGTTTGTGGGTGTTTCAAGGTTTGTTTTGGTTCTTTGGGGTGGTGGTTTGTGGGTGTTTCTAGGTTTGTTTTGGTCCTTTGGGGTGGTGCGTCTGTGTGGGGTTTCTGGTTTTGTTTTGGTGTGGTGCGTTTGTTTGTGGTGTTTTAGGTTTTTTTGGTTCTTTGGGGTGGTGCGTCGTGTGTTTGTGGGTGTTTTCTGGGTTTTTTTGGTTCTTGGTGGTGGTGGTCTGTGTTTGTGGTGGGTTTGGTTTTTTTTTGGTCTTTGGGGTGGGCGTTTGTGTTGTTTGTGGGTGTTTCAGGTTTGTTTGGTCTTTGGGTGGTGGCGTTTGTGGGGGGTTTCTAGGTTTGTTTTGGTTCTTTGGGGTGGTGCGTCTGTGTTTGTGGGTGGGGTTTCTAGGTTTGTTTTTTTGGTTCTTTGGGGTGGGCGGGGTGGTGTTGTGGGTTTTGTGTTGGTTGTTTGGTTTTGGTTTCGTCTGTGTTTGTGGGTGTGGTTTCTAGGTTTGTTTTGGTTTTTGGTGGTGGTGTGGTGCGTCTGTGTTTGTGGGTTTTTTAGGTTGTTTTGGTTATTTGGGGTGGTGCGTCTGTGTTTGTGGGTTTCTAGTTTTGTTTTGGTTCTTTGGGGTGGTTTGGTAGGTCTGTGTTTTGTGGGTGTTTCTTTTAGGTTTGTTTTGGTTATTTGGGGTGGTGCGTCTGTGTTTGTGGGTGTTTCTGGGTTTGTTTTGGGGTTCTTTGGTTGGGTGGGGGTGTTGTCTGTGTTGTGGGTGTTTCTAGGTTGTTTTGGTTTTGGGTGGTGGTGGTGTTGTGTGTTTCTGGGTTTGTTTGGGGTGGTTTTGTGTTGCTTTGTGGTTGTGTTGTGTTTGTGGGTGTTGGGTTTGGGTTTTGGTTTTGTGGGTGGTGCGTCTGTGTTTGTTTTTGTTTGGTTTTTTTGGGTGTTGGTGGTGGTGGTTTGTGTTTGTGTTGTTGGGTTGTTTTGGTTCTTTGGGGTGGTGCGTCTGTGTTTTGTGGGTGTTTCTGGGTTTGGTTTTGGTTCTTTGGGGTGGTGCGTCTGTGTTGTGGTGTTCTGGGGTTTTTTTTTGGTTCTTTGGGGTGGTGGTTTTTTGGGTTTGTCTGGGTGTTTTTTTGGTCTTTGGGGTGGGGGTTGTTTGTGGGTGTTCTGGTTTTTGGTTTTTGGGGTGGTGTTCTGTGTTTGTGTTTGGGTTGTGGTTTTATTTGGTTGGGTGCTCTGTGTTTTGTGGGTGTTTCTAGGGTTTGTTTTGGTTCTTTGGGGTGGTGCGTCTGTGTTTTGTGGTGTTTATGGTTTGTTTTGGTTCTTTGGGTGGTGCGTCTGTGTTTGTGGGTGTTTTGGTTTTGGTTTTGGTTTGTGGTAGGTTTGTTTTGGGTGGGTGGGGTTGCGTCTGTGTTTGTGGTGTTTCTGGGTTTTTGGTTTTGGTTGTTTGGGGTGTGGTGCGTCTGTGTTGGGGTTGTTTTTAGGTTTGTTTTGGTTCTTTGGGGTGGTGCGTCTGTGTTTGTGGGTGTTTCTAGGTTTGTTTTTGGTTCTTTGGTGGTGCGTCTGTGTTTGTGGATGTTTCTAGGTTTTGTTTTGGTTCTCTTGGGGTGGTGTTGTGGTTTGTTTTGGTTCTTGGGGTGGTGCGTCTGTGTTTGTGGGTGTTTCTAGGTTGTTTGGTTCTTTGGGGTGGTGGTCTGTGTTTGTGTGGTGTTTCTAGGGTTTTGTTTTGGTTCTTTGGGGTGGTGCGTCTGTGTTTGTGGGTGTCTCTGGGTTTTTTTTGGTTCTTTGGGGTGGTGCGTCTGTGTTTGTGGGTGTTTCTGGGTTTTTTTTGGTTCTTTGGGGTGGTGCGTCTGTGTTTGTGGGTGTTTCTAGGTTTGTTTTGGTTCTTTGGGGTGGTGCGTCTGTGTTTGTGGATGTTTCTAGGTTTGTTTTGGTTCTTTGGGGTGTGGTGTCTGTGTTTGTGGGTGTTTCTGGGGTTTGTTTTGGTTATTTGGGGGGGTGTGCGTCTGTGTTTGTGGGTGTTTCTGGGTTTGTTTTGGTTCTTTGGGGTGGTGCGTCTGTGTTTGTGGGTGTCTATGGTTTGTTTTTGGTTTGGTTTTTGGGGTGGTGTGTGTTGTGGGTGGTTGTGGGGTTTCTAGGTTTTGTTTTGGTTCTTTGGGGTGTTTGTTGTGGTGTTTCTGGGTTTTTTTGGTTTTTGGGGTGGTGCGTCTGTGTTTGTGGGTTGTTTGGGTTTGTTTTTGGTTCTTTGTTTTGGGGTGGTGCGTCTGTGTTTGTGGTGTTTTAGGTTTGTTTTGGTTCTTTGGGGTGGTGAGTGTCTGTGTTTGTGGGTGTCTTGGTTTTGTTTTTGGTTATTTGGGGTGGTTGGTTTGTGTTTGGGGTTTGGGTTTTTGGTTCTTTGGGGTGGTGCGTCTGTGTTTGTGGGTGTCTCTGGGTTTGTTTTGGTTCTTTGGGGTGGTGCGTCTGTGTTTGTGGATGTTTCTAGGTTTGTTTTGGTTCTTTGGGGTGGTGCGTCTGTGTTTGTGGGTGTTTCTGGGTTTGTTTTGGTTCTTTGGGGTGGTGCGTCTGTGTTTGTGGGTGTTTCTGGGTTTGTTTTGGTTCTTTGGGGTGGTGCGTCTGTGTTTTTGGGTGTCTCTGGGTTTGTTTTGGGTTCTTGGGGTGGTGCGTCGTGTGTTTTTTGTGGTTGTTTTGGGGTTTTGTGTTTTGGTTCTTTGGGGTGGTGAGTCTGTGTTTGTGGGTGTTTGGGTTTGTTTTGGTTCTTTGGGGTGGTGCGTCTGTGTTTGTGGGTGGTTTTGGGTTTTGGTTTTGGTTCTTTGGGGTGGTGCGTCTGTGTTTGTGGGTTGTCTTTGGGTTTGTTTTGGTTCTTTGGGGGTGGTGGTCTGTGTTGTGGGTGTTTCTGGGGTTTGTTTTTTTGGTTTTTGGTGGTGGTGCGTCTGTGTTTGTGGGTTTCTGGGTTTGTTTGGTTCTTTGGGGTGGTGGTCTGTGTTTGTGGGTGTTTCTGGGTTTGTTTGTTTGGTGGTCTTTGGGGTGGTGCGTCTGTGTTTGTGGGTGTTTCTGGTTTGTTTTGGTTCTTGGGGTGGTGCGTCTGTGTTTGTGGGTTGTTTCTAGGGTTTGTTTTTGGTTCTTTGGGGTGGTGGGGTCTGTGTTGGGTGTTTGGGGGTGGGGTGGTTCTGGTTTTTTGGTTTTGGGGTGGGCGGTCGTGTGTGTTTGGGGTGTTTAGGTTTGTTTTGGTTCTTTGGGGTGGGGCGTCTGTGTTTGTTGGATGGTTTTGGGTGGTTTTGGTTGTTTGGGGTGGTTGCGTCTGTGTTTGTGGGTGTTTAGGGTTTGTTTTGGTCCTTTGGGGTGGTGTGTCGGTTTGTGGGGGGTGTTTCTGGGTGTTGTTGTTTGGTTAATTTGGGGTGGTGAGTCTGTGTGTTTTTGGGTGTTTGGGGTTTGTTTTGGTTCTTTGGGGTGGTGCGTCTGTGTTTGTGGATGTTTCTAGGTTTGTTTTGGTTCTTTGGGGTGGTTGGTCTGTGGTTTGGATGTTTCTAGGTTTGTTTTGGTTCTTGGGGTGGTGTCTCTGTGTGTTTGTGGGTGTTTCTAGGTTTGTTTGGTTCTTTGGGGTGGTGCGTCTGTGTTTGTGGGTTGTTTTGGTTTTGGTTTGTTTGGTTCTTTGGGGTGGTGCGTCTGTGTTTGTGGGTGTTTCTAGGTTTGTTTTGGTTCTTTGGGGTGGTTGGTCTGTGTTTGTGGGTTTCTGGGTTTTTTTTGGTTCTTTGGGGTGGTGCGTCTGTGTTTGTGGATGTTTCTAGGTTTGTTTTGGTTCTTTGGGGTGGTGCGTCTGTGTTTGTGGGTGTTTCTAGGTTTGTTTTGGTTCTTTGGGGTGGTGCGTCTGTGTTTGTGGGTGTCTCAGGCTCCTGGCTGGTTCCTTCAGATATTCCTCTCTGGACGTGTCAACGTCCTGTATTTTCTGACAGTAGATCAGAGGAACCTGACGTGTGCTGAGTCATGGTGGTGTCCGTGGAGCTCTGACATCACAGCATCCTGCAGTGATGAGTCATGGCTGACAGCCTCCCAGATGTTGTCGTCATGGTGACTAACAGGCAACCTCCTGTTGCTGTTTTCTCTGCAGCTTCAGCACCTCATCTGTTGAGATGGCGGTCGGGTCTCCCGGGCCTAGGGGCGTCTGGGAAACACCCGTCCATGTTGATGTTGATGTTGCTACAGGTGTTGTGGAACACCTGCTCAGGTAACACAGCAGGAACAGAGAAACTTTAAAGACTTTGAATGATCAGAAAAGAGTTCAGGAGACCCGGATGTGAAAGAGCTAATGGCCTTAATTATCCTTCAATGAATATTAACACTACATATAATCAGGTATGTATACATATATATATATCTATATATATATAATATACATATATATATATATATATATATATATATATATATATATATATATATATATATATATATATATATATATATATATATACAGGCTGCCACTGCATGTCAATGTCCACTCGCCTCCATGTCAATGTCCACTTGCTTCCATGTCAATGTCCACTTGCCTCATGTCAATGTCCACTCACCTCCATGTCAATGTCCACTCGCCTCCATGTCAATGTCCACTTGCTTCCATGTCAATGTCCACTTGCCTTCATGTCAACTGTCATGTCACTCTCCATGTCAATGTCCACTGCCCATCAATGTCAATGTCCACTTGCTGTCCATGTCAATGTCCACTCCCACTCGCCTCCATGTCAATGTCCACTTGTCAATGTCCATGTCAATGTCCAATGCTTCCATGTCATGTCCACTTGCCTTCCATGTCAATGTCCACTCGCCTCCATGTCAATGTCCACTTGCTTCCATGTCAATGTCCACTTGCCTCCATGTCAGTGTCCACTCACCTCCATGTCAATGTCCACTCGCCTCCATGTCAATGTCCACTTGCTTCCATGTCAATGTCCACTCGCCTCCATGTAAACGTCCACTCGCCTCCATGTCAATGTCCACTCGCTTCCATGTCAATGTCCACTCGCTTCCATGTCAATGTCCACTCGCTTCCATGTCAATGTCCACTGCTTCCATGTCAATGTCCACATGCTTCCATGTCAATGTCCACTCGCCTCCATGTCAACGTCCACTCGCCTGGGGGGACGTCCAGCTGGCTGGACACCCTGACGTCCACCCAGCAGCTCCTCCAGTGAGACGCCGTCTGCAGCGTCTCTGGAGTCTTCCTGTTGCGTTCCGGTCGGAGGCTTCGTTGTGTAACTGCAGGTCAGGTTCGGACCTGTTTGGTTCCTGATCTGCAGCTGCAGGTAACGTCAGCTCACCTGAGGAGGAAGTTACCTGCAGCTGCGGGTAACGTCAGCTCACCTGAGGAGGAAGTTACCTGCAGCTGCGGGTAACGTCAGCTCACCTGAGGAGGAAGTTACCTGCAGCTGCGGGTAACGTCAGCTCACCTGAGGAGGAAGTTACCTGCAGCTGCAGGTAACGTCAGCTCACCTGAGGAGGAAGTTACCTGCAGCTGCAGGTAACGTCAGCTCACCTGAGGAGGAAGTGCAGCAACAACACGGCGGTTCAACGTCCTCCAGAGACACAAGGACTCCTGCTGACTTCAGCATTGACGTCCCGTCACTATTTACTTCATCAAATTTAAACTAAATATATCTCAGAAATCTAACTGGTTCCACTGGCAGCTTGTTAACATATATAAATAATAATATAATAATAATAATAAATATATAGTTATATCCATGATTTATTGTGAAGTGAACGGTGAAGGATGGAACCCGTTTCCTCGGTGGCTCATCGACGAAGGAAAAACTCTCAGACATGATGTAACTGTGAGTCCAACACATTTTATTTTCTTAGAGAGTCAGTACTCCTCCACCAGCCCCCCCCCCCCCCATCCCTCCATCCCTCCATACCAGCAGCATGAGTCACTGAAACCAGAGGAGGAGGGAGGAGGGAGGAGGGAGGAGGGGAGCAGAGCGAGAGGAGGATAGAGGAGGGAGGAGGGAAGGAGAGATAGAGGAGGAGGAGGGAGGAGGAGAAGGAGATAAAGGAGGGAGGAGGGAAGGAGATAAAGGAGGGAGGAAGTGGATTAAGGAGCGGAGTTTCCCGCCGCCGTCAGAGACACAAAGGTTTTTAACCTAAAATCAATTTTGCTCTAAACTCTTGTAAAATTGTAACATTTTTGACAAATTTTAGGAAATTTCTGCCATAAAATCAGAAAAAGAGTCACTTTTTCAGAATCATAACTTTTGATCTTTTAAACAAATTTACACATTTTTTGTTGTAAAATTCTAATTTTGCATATTTATGTTGATCTCAGTGTTTTCTCATCAAGTGGCTGGATTCATCTCAGCGTCTCAGTGTCTCAATGTCTCAGTGTCTCAATGTCTCAGTGTCTCAGTGTCTCAGCGTCTCAGCGTCTCAGTGTCTCACCATCTCACCGTCTCACCTCAGTGTCTCAATGTCTCATCTCAATGTCTCAGCATCTCACCATTTCGTCTCACTGTCTCACTGTCTCACCGTCTCACCGTCTCATCTCAGCGTCTCAATGTCTCATCTCAATGTCTCAGCATCTCACCATTTAGTCTCACTGTCTCACTGTCTCACCGTCTCACCGTCTCATCTCAGTGTCTCAATGTCTCATCTCAATGTCTCAGCATCTCACCATTTCGTCTCACTGTCTCACTGTCTCACCGTCTCACCGTCTCATCTCAGTGTCTCAATGTCTCATCTCAATGTCTCAGCATCTCACCATTTAGTCTCACTGTCTCACTGTCTCACCGTCTCACCGTCTCACCTCAGTGTCTCAATGTCTCATCTCAATGTCTCAGCATCTCACCATTTCGTCTCACTGTCTCACTGTCTCACCGTCTCACCGTCTCATCTCAGTGTCTCAATGTCTCATCTCAATGTCTCAGCATCTCACCATTTAGTCTCACTGTCTCACTGTCTCACCGCCTCATCTCAGTGTCTCAATGTCTCATCTCAATGTCTCAGCATCTCACCATTTCGTCTCACTGTCTCACTGTCTCACTGTCTCACCGTCTCACCGTCTCATCTCAGTGTCTCAATGTCTCATTTCAATGTCTCAGCATCTCACCATTTCGTCTCACTGTCTCATCTCAGTGTCTCAATGTCTCATCTCAATGTCTCAGCATCTCACCATTTCGTCTCACTGTCTCACTGTCTCACCGTCTCATCTCAGTGTCTCAATGTCTCATCTCAATGTCTCAGCATCTCACCATTTCGTCTCACTGTCTCACTGTCTCACCGTCTCACCGTCTCACCGTCTCACCTCAGTGTCTCAATGTCTCATCTCAATGTCTCAGCATCTCACCATTTCGTCTCACTGTCTCACTGTCTCACCGTCTCATCGTCTCACCTCAGTGTCTCAATGTCTCATCTCAATGTCTCAGCATCTCACCATTTCGTCTCACTGTCTCACTGTCTCACCGTCTCATCTCAGTGTCTCAATGTCTCATCTCAATGTCTCAGCATCTCACCATTTCGTCTCACTGTCTCACTGTCTCACCGTCTCACCTCAGTGTCTCAATGTCTCATCTCAATGTCTCAGCATCTCACCATTTCGTCTCACCGTCTCACCGTCTCACCGTCTCACCGTCTCATCTCAGTGTCTCAATGTCTCATCTCAATGTCTCAGCATCTCACCATTTCGTCTCACCGTCTCACCGTCTCACTGTCTCACTGTCTCACCTCAGTGTCTCAATGTCTCATCTCAATGTCTCAGCTTCTCAACGTCTTAGCTTCTCATCTCAGCATCACAACGTCTCAGGGTCTAAACATGTCAACATCTCATCTCAGCGTCTCATTGTCTCATTGTCTCACTGTCTCACCGTCTCACCGTCTCATCTCAGTGTCTCAATGTCTCATCTCAATGTCTCAGCATCTCACCATTTCGTCTCACTGTCTCACTGTCTCACCGTCTCACCGTCTCACCTCAGTGTCTCAATGTCTCATCTCAATGTCTCAGCATCTCACCATTTCGTCTCACTGTCTCACTGTCTCACCGTCTCATCGTCTCACCTCAGTGTCTCAATGTCTCATCTCAATGTCTCAGCATCTCACCATTTCGTCTCACTGTCTCACTGTCTCACCGTCTCACCTCAGTGTCTCAATGTCTCATCTCAATGTCTCAGCATCTCACCATTTCGTCTCTCACCGTCTCTCTCACTGTCTCGCTGTCTCACTGTCTCACCTCAGTCTGTCTCAATGTCTCATCTCAATGTCTCAGCTTCTCAACGTCTTAGCTTCTCATCTCAGCATCACAACGTCTCAGGGTCTAAACATGTCAACATCTCATCTCAGCGTCTCATTGTCTCACTGTCTCAACGTCTCAACGTCTCAATGTCTCAGCATCTCAACGTTTCATCTCAACGTTTCACTATCTTAACGTCTCATCTTAGAATCTCAATGTCTCAAACCAACATCTCAATGTCTCAAACCAACATCTCAATGTCTCAAACCAACATCTCAATGTCTCATTTTTAGCATCTCACCATCTCATCTCAGCATTTCATTGCATCAGCATCTTAATGTGTAAGCGTCTCAACATCTCAGTGTCTTAATGTCTCAACATCCCAATGTCTAATCTCAGGATCCCAACATCTCATCTCAGCGTCTCAACGTCTCTTCTTAGCATCTCAGTAGCTCAACGTCTCACAGTCTCATCTTAGTGTCTCAACATCTCAGCATTTCATCTCAATGTCTCACCATCTCACTGTCTCATCCCAGCGTCTCAACATCTCAGCGTCTCACCGTGTCACCGTCTCACTGTCACATCTCAACTTCCCGTCTCAGTGTCTCAATGTCTCACCATCTCATCTTAGTGTCCCAACATCTCATTTCAGTGTCTCAGTGCCTCACCGTCACATCTCAATGTCTCATCTAAGGATCTCAACGTCTCAGCATCTCAATGTCTCAGCGCCTCACTCTCAGCGCCTCACTGTCTCAATGTCTCAACATCTCATCTCAGCGTCTCAACCTATTCTATTGGATCTCTTATCAGTGACCTCTTACGTCTTTAGTTATACGATCACTGGGTGACACTCACACCCTGAAAGATTGACTATCATGTTCTGAATTCATTTAGATTCGTTCTAGAACCTCTGAATATCTCAGCTCAGACGTCAGAGCTGTTCTTCCCGGTTAAGAAGGTCACTGATCAGTTTAGAGACTAGTTAAGTACTAAATAAAGTTTCACTGGACGCTGTTCACACCCTGAACAGACAAGACTGAGTACGATGTTCTGAAACCTGGGTTGAATACTTCAGTCCAGGCATCGGAGATGTTCTTCATGTTGAGAAGGTCACTGAGGGATTAGTTTAACTCTTATCTGCCTATTCTTAACTACTGGTTAACTAATAAGTCCTCCTTTATATTTCATGGTAAAGTTACCTTTAATCAAATGGAGTCAGATTGAACAGATAACTTACTTTACTTTGATTAGACCTCGTAGATAAAGCAGCATCTCCCCGTCCTCCCTGCAAGCACTGAGCTGATCAGCTGTCTCACCTGGACACCTGTCAGGTACCTGAACCTCAACCATCATCCCCGTCCCCAAGAAGCCAAGGACCGCAGGACGTAACGACCTCTGACTTTACATTGTTTGTTATATTTGTCCCTTAATTGTATGCACCATCATCGCCACAACAACAAATTCCTCGTTTGTGTAAAAATCGTATTTGGTAATAAAGTTGATTTTGATTCTGATTCTGATTCTGATAATAGTTAAATAGATAAATATCTCTAAATACTTTCCTCCCCTACAGACTCAGCGTCTCAGTGTCCCAATGTCCAAGCATCTCCTGTCTCTCCTGTCCATTTGACATTCGTGTTTGTGATGTCAGAACCGGCCCAGATGGGCAGTTGGATCAGAACCGTGTTTGGTGGTTCTGACAGCAGGTCAATGATCTTCTAATCCTCTAATGATTTATTTCTAATCACTCGGTATTTCAGGAGTGCTTCTGGACCCGCCCCCAGGCCTGACGGGGGCGGGGCTGCTGTCAGGTACAAAGTCACTGGAGTAAAACCGGTTCTGTGAAGCGTCCTCCTCAGGTGAGCGTCCTCCAGGTAAGCCCGCCGCTCCCTCCTCCACACAAACATGAATGAGTCTCATTCCTGCTGCTAAACAAGGCGGAACCTCCTGTCAGAGGGCGGGGCTTACCACAGGTGATCTGAGGGAACAAAGCCAGCGTGATGTCACCCACTAACCTGGACTGCTCACCTTTTGATCTGTTACCGCAGCTCCGCCCACTTGAACCTGCGAAACATATGACCAGGACAGGTGTGTGCTGCAGGTGTGTGCTGCAGGTGTGTGCTGCAGGTGGGTGATCAGCTGTCTGCAGATGTTCAGGTCAACATCTCCATCTCCGGTTCAAAGTTCTGGTTTATCCTGGCTGTGATTCACCTGTTGAGGACCTGCTGTCCTCAACAGGTGAATCAAACAGCTGCTTTACCCAACAGAAACATTACAATCAATAAAATAATAAAGAGGTGTTTACAAACAATGATTAAATTAAATAATTAAAGAGCAGGTGAAAACTTACAACTAAAGAAACCAATATTTTCTCACCTTTAATTTAACAAGTTTCTGGGGTTTTCAGTCTGAACTTGAAGTCTGGCTGAAGTCACCTGTTCAGAATTCCTTTATTAATCCTTGAGAAGAAACCTCCCATCCGTGTTCCAGTTGGTCCAACATGAACCTTCAACAAACGACACCATGAAACCAAGTCCAAGTACAACCAAAGTAACGTGGAGAAGAAGATCATGGACATAGAAATGTTGACGATAACAGATCAGGATCAGATCAGGGTCCAGGGTCAACGGCAGAGTTCTGGGAACTACTGATGGAGACCAACCCCAACCCTGTAAACCAGGAAGTGATGGTTAAAAGAACCAACCAAACAACAAACAGCAGCATCACTGCTGAGAAGTCCTGGGAGGCGCAACAGGAAACATTCTTCTGCATCTCCACAGATGGACCTGAGACGTACTGACTCCTGTCCTGCTGGAGAAGCTGATGGAGAAGCTGATGAAGCGTCTGGTGAAGATGGTGGTGAAGGTGGTGAATGTGTTGAGGTGGTGGTGAAGGTGGTGGAACTGGTGAAGGTGATGGTGAAGGTGGTGGTGAAGGTGATGGAACTGGTGAAGGTGGTGAAGCTTCTGATGAAGGTGGTGGTGAAGGTGGTGGTGAAGGTGATGAAAGTGGTGAAAGTGGTGAAGCTTCTGATGAAGGTGGTGGTGAAGGTGGTGGTGAAGGTGATGGAACTGTTGAAGGTGGTGGTGAATGTGATGGAACTGGTGAAGATGGTGGTGAAGGTGGTGAATGTGTTGAGGTGGTGGTGAAGGTGGTGGAACTGGTGAAGGTGGTGGTGAAGATGATGGATCTGGTGAAGGTGGTGGTGAAGGTGATGGAACTGTTGAAGGTGGTGGTGAATGTGATGGAACTGGTGAAGATGGTGGTGAAGGTGGTGAATGTGTTGGGGGTGGTGAAGGTGGTGGAACTGGTGAAGGTGATGGTGAAGGTGGTGGTGAAGGTGATGGATCTGGTGAAGATGGTGGTGAAGGTGGTGAATGTGTTGAGGTGGTGGTGAAGGTGGTGGAACTGGTGAAGGTGGTGGTGAAGGTGATGGATCTGGTGAAGGTGGTGGTGAATGTGATGGATCTGGTGAAGGTGGTGGTGAATGTGATGGAACTGGTGAAGATGGTGGTAAAGTTTGGTGGAACTGGTGAAGGTGGTGGTGAAGGTGATGGATCTGGTGAAGGTGGTGGTGAATGTGATGGATCTGGTGAAGGTGGTGGTGAATGTGATGGAACTGGTGAAGGTGGTGGTGAAGGTGGTGGAACTGGTAAAGGTGGTGGTGAAGGTGATGGATCTGGTGAAGGTGGTGGTGAATGTGATGGATCTGGTGAAGGTGGTGGTGAATGTGATGGATCTGGTGAAGGTGGTGGTGAATGTGTGGAAGGTGAAGGTGGTGGTGAAGGTGTGGTGGAACTGGTGAAGGTGGTGGTGAAGGTGGTGGAACTGTTGAAGGTGGTGGTGAAGGTGGTGGTGTGGTTGAAGGTGGTGGAACTGGTGAAGGTGGTGGTGAAGGTGATGGAACTGGTGAAGGTGGTGGTGAAGGTGATGGAACTGGTGAAGACGTGGGCAGCAAAACAGTGAATTTGTTCTGAGTCTCATAGAAACAATTCACAACTAGAAAATCCCGGATTTCTTCCGGATCAGAACCAAAATGAAATAATTTCTTCATTTTCACATTTCTGACAACTCCTGAAAATTTCATCTAAATCCATCCATAACTTTAAGAGTTATCTTGAACACAGACAGACAGATAAACGCCGGTAAAAACAAAACCTCCTTGGCGGAGGTAACAATTTTTTTTCTTGCTACTAATTGACTTAAAGGTTTTTTCTCCCACTAGGGGAGTTTTAAACTTTCCATTTTCTTTTATCAGGATTTAATATTCTAAAGTTTGTTGATGAAGTTTTATCTGTCTCTGAAAAGCTCCTGGAGACAACTGGCATTGTAATAGATGTTATACAAATAAAGTCTTCTCAAGATATTTTACACAGAAAAGAAGTTGACAGAGTAAATTATAATCCAGCTGTGCAGCAGGACACGACATCAGCTCAGCAATTAGAGAGGAAGCAGTTGTCCTCTCCTCATATCGTTGCATCATCTTAGAGACGCTCCCCAGAGAGTCAAACAATAAAACCGTCTAATCTGATCAGAGGACGGGTGATGTCCTCCGCTCTGATGAAACAGTCTTTTGTAATGAAGATGTCAGTCACTCTTCCTTTTCATTGCTTCATTTCCTGTTGTTTCATCAACTTCATTAACTGCAGGAGAAGGAAAATCCCCAAATAACTGCAGCAGCTTTTCTTAACTGAAGGAAATCAAAGCTTCTCTTTTATCAGATAAGCTAAAAAAAGAAGAAAGAACGGGGAACTTTTCTCCTCAGACGTGATAACCTCTGATTATCAGGAGGTTTCTGGTCACTTCACTGTTGGACTTTCTGTAACTGTGAAGAAACTGTAAACTTCCTGATAAACTGTGTCTGCTTGATGAAAGATCAAAGGAACCACAAGGAATGTTGGCAAACCACCAGAAACCAGTCAGAGCCTGGACCTGTTGTGAAACCTGAAACTGGAGCTGATTTGATCCACAGAGTCACTGACAAGCTGAGACAGGAGCTGAACTGATGACGGTCAGTAGAGGAACTACAGCATCTAGTGACCAATAGAGGAACAGCAGCCTCTAGTGGTTAGTAGAGGAACTGCAGCCTCTAGTGGTCAGTAGAGGAACTGCAGCCTCTAGTGGTCAGTAGAGGAAATGCAGCCTCTAGCGGTCAGTAGAGGAACCGCAGCCTCTAGTGGTCAGTAGAGGAACTGCAGCCTCTAGCGGTCAATACAGCAACTGCAGCCTCTAGTGGTCATTAGAGGAAATGCAGCATCTAGTGGTCAATAAAGGAACTGCAGCCTCTAGTGGTCAGTAGAGGAACTGCAGCCTCTAGTGGTCAGTAGAGGAACTGCAGCCTCTAGTGGTCAGTAGAGGAACAGCAGCCTCTAGTGGTCAGTAGAGGAACTGCAGCCTCTAGTGGTCAGTAGAGGAACTGCAGCCTCTAGTAGTCAGTAGAGGAACAGCAGCATCTAGTGGTCAGTAGAGGAACTGCAGCATCTAGCGGTCAATACAGCAACTGCAGCCTCTAGTGGTCGGTAGAGGAAATGCAGCATCTAGTGGTCAATAAAGGAACTGCAGCCTCTAGTGGTCAGTAGAGGAACTGCAGCCTCTAGTGGTCAGTAGAGGAACTGCAGCCTCTAGTGGTCAGTAGAGGAACTGCAGCCTCTAGCAGTTAATACAGCAACTGCAGCCTCTAGTGGTCAGTAGAGGAACTGCACCCTCTAGTGGTCAGTAGAGGAACAGCAGCCTCTAGTGGTCAGTAGAAGAACTGCACCCTCTAGTGGTCAGTAGAGGAACTGCAGCCTCTAGTGGTCAGTAGAGGAACTGCAGCCTCTAGTGGTCAGTAGAGGAACAGCAGCATCTAGTGGTCAGTAGAGGAACTGCAGCATCTAGCGGTCAGTAGAGGAACTGCAGCCTCTAGTGGTCAGTAGAGGAACTGCAGCCTCTAGTGGTCAGTAGAGGAACAGCAGCCTCTAGTGGTCAGTAGAGGAACTGCAGCCTCTAGCGGTCAATACAGCAACTGCAGCCTCTAGTGGTCAGTAGAGGAACTGCAGCCTCTAGTGGTCAATAAGGAACTGCAGCCTCTAGTGGTCAGTAGAGGAACTGCAGCCTCTAGTGGTCAGTAGAGGAACTGCAGCCTCTAGTGGTCAGTAGAGGAACAGCAGCCTCTAGTGGTCAGTAGAGGAACTGCAGCCTCTAGCTGTTAATACAGCAACTGCAGCCTCTAGTGGTCAGTAGAGGAACTGCACCCTCTAGTGGTCAGTAGAGGAACTGCAGCCTCTAGCGGTCAATACAGCAACTGCAGCCTCTAGTGGTCAGTAGAGGAACAGCAGCATCTAGTGGTCAGTACAGGAACTGCATCCTCTAGTGGTCAGTAGAGGAACAGCAGCCTCTAGTGGTCAGTAGAGGAACTGCAGCCTCTAGCGGTCAATACAGCAACTGCAGCCTCTAGTGGTCAGTAGAGGAACAGCAGCATAGTGGTCAGTAGAGGAACTGCATCCTCTAGTGGTCAGTAGAGGAACAGCAGCCTCTAGTGGTCAGTACAGGAACAGCAGCATAGTGGTCAGTAGAGGAACTGCAGCCTCTAGTGGTCAGTAGAGGAACTGCAGCCTCTAGTGGTCAGGACTGCAGCCTCTAGTGGTCAGTAGAGGAACTGCAGCCTCTAGCGGTCAATAGAGCAACTGCAGCCTCTAGTGGTCAGTAGAGGAACAGCAGCATCTACTGGTCAGTAGAGGAACTGCAGCCTCTAGTGGTCAGTAGAGGAACTGCAGCCTCTAGTGGTCAGTAGAGGAACTGCACCCTCTAGTGGTCAGTAGAGGAACTGCAGCCTCTAGCGGTCAATACAGCAACTGCAGCCTCTAGTGGTCAGTAGAGGAACAGCAGCATCTAGTGGTCAGTAGAGGAACTGCATCCTCTAGTGGTCAGTAGAGGAACTGCAGCCTCTAGTGGTCAGTAGAGGGACTGCAGCCTCTAGTGGTCAGTAGAGGAACTGCAGCCTCTAGTGGTCAATAGAGCAACTGCAGCCTCTAGTGGTCAGTAGAGGAACTGCAGCCTCTAGTGGTCAGTAGAGGAACTGCAGCCTCTAGTGGTCAGTAGAGGAACTGCATCCTCTAGTGGTCAGTAGAGGAACTGCACCCTCTAGTGGTCAGTAGAGGAACAGCAGCCTCTAACGGTTAATAGAGAAATTGCAGCCTCTTGTGGTTGGTAGAAGAACTGCAGCCTCTAGTGGTCAGTAGAGGAACTGCAGCCTCTAGTGGTCAGTAGAGGAACTGCCGCCTCTAGCGGTCAATAGAACAACTGCAGCCTCTAGTGGTCAGTAGAGGAACAGCACCATCTAGTGGTCAGTAGAGGAACGGCACCCTCTAGTGGTCAGTAGAGGAAATGCAGCATCTAGTGGTCAATAGAGGAACTGCAGCCTCTAGTGGTCAATAGAGCAACTGCAGCCTCTAGTGGTCAGTAGAGGAACTGCAGCCTCTAGTGCTCAGTAGAGGAACAGCAGCATCTAGTGGTCAGTAGAGGAACTGCAGCCTCTAGTGGTCAGTAGAGGAACTGCAGCCTCTAGTGGTCAGTAGAGGAACTGCAGCATCTAGTGGTCAATAGAGCAACTGCAGCCTCTAGTGGTCAGTAGAGGAACTGCAGCCTCTAGTGGTCAGTAGAGGAACTGCAGCCTCTAGTGGTCAGTAGAGGAAACTGCAGCCTCTAGTGGTCAGTAGAGGAACTGCAGCCTCTAGTGGTCAGTAGAGGAACTGCAGCCTCTAGTGGTCAGTAGAGGAACTGCAGCCTCTAGTGGTCAGTAGAGGAACTGCAGCATAGTGGTCCTCTAGTGGTCAGAGGAACTGCAGCCTCTAGTGGTCAGTAGAGAACTGCAGCTCTAGTGGTCAGTAGAGGAACTGCAGCCTCTAGTGGTCAGTAGAGGAACGCAGCCTCTAGTGGTCAGTAGAGGAACTGCAGCCTCTAGTGGTCAGTAGAGGAACTGCAGCCTCTAGTGGTCAGTAGAGGAACTGCAGCCTCTAGTGGTCAGTAGAACTGCAGCAGCAAGTGTCAGTAGAGGAACTGCAGCCTCTAGTGGTCAATAGAGGAACTGCAGCCTCTAGTGGTCAGTAGAGGAACTGCAGCCTCTAGTGGTCAGTAGAGGAACTGCAGCCTCTAGCGGTCAATAGAGCAACTGCAGCCTCTAGTGGTCAGTAGAGGAACTGCAGCTCTAGTGGTCAGTAGAGGAACTGCAGCCTCTAGTGGTCAGTAGAGGAACTGCAGCCTCTAGTGGTCAGTAGAGGAACTGCAGCCTCTAGTGGTCAGTAGAGGAACAGCAGCCTCTAGTGGTCAGTAGAGGAACTGCAGCCTCTAGTGGTCGGTAGAGGAACTGCAGCCTCTAGTGGTCAGTAGAGGAACTGCAGCCTCTAGTGGTCAGTAGAGGAACTGCAGCCTCTAGTGGTCAGTAGAGGAACTGCAGCCTCTAGTGGTCAGTAGAGGAACTGCAGCCTCTAGTGGTCAGTAGAGGAACTGCAGCCTCTAGTGGTCAGTAGAGGAACTGCAGCTCTAGTGGTCAGTAGAGGAACTGCAGCCTCTAGTGGTCAGTAGAGGAACTGCAGCCTCTAGTGGTCAGTAGAGGAACTGCAGCCTCTAGTGGTCAGTAGAGGAACTGCAGCAGTCTAGTGGTCAGTAGAGGAACTGCAGCCTCTAGTGGTCAGTAGAGGAACTGCAGCCTCTAGTGGTCAGTAGAGGAACTGCAGCCTCTAGTGGTCAGTAGAGGAAACTGCAGCCTCTAGTGGTCAGTAGAGGAACTGCAGCCTCTAGTGGTCAGTAGAGGAACTGCAGCCTAGTGGTCAGTAGAGGAACTGCAGCCTCTAGTGGTCGGTAGAGGAAACTGCAGCCTCTAGTGGTCAGTAGAGGAACTGCAGCCTCTAGTGGTCAGTAGAGGAACTGCAGCCTCTAGTGGTCAGTAGAGGAACTGCAGCCTCTAGTGGTCAGTAGAGGAACTGCAGCCTCTAGTGGTCAGTAGAGGAACTGCAGCCTCTAGTGGTCAGTAGAGGAACTGCAGCCTCTAGTGGTCAGTAGAGGAACTGCAGCCTCTAGTGGTCAGTAGAGGAACTGCAGCCTCTAGTGGTCAGTAGAGGAACTGCAGCCTCTAGTGGTCAGTAGAGGAACTGCAGCCTCTAGTGGTCAGTAGAGGAACTGCAGCCTCTAGTGGTCAGTAGAGGAACTGCAGCCTCTAGTGGTCAGTAGAGGAACTGCAGCCTCTAGTGGTCAGTAGAGGAACTGCAGCCTCTAGTGGTCAGTAGAGGAACTGCAGCCTCTAGTGGTCAGTAGAGGAACTGCAGCCTCTAGTGGTCAGTAGAGGAACTGCAGCCTCTAGTGGTCAGTAGAGGAACTGCAGCCTCTAGTGGTCAGTAGAGGAACTGCAGCCTCTAGTGGTCAGTAGAGGAACTGCAGCCTCTAGTGGTCAGGTAGAGGAACTGCAGCCTCTAGTGGTCGGTAGAGGAACTGCAGCCTCTAGTGGTCAGTAGAGGAACTGCAGCTCTAGTGGTCAGTAGAGGAACTGCAGCCTCTAGTGGTCAGTAGAGGAACTGCAGCCTCTAGTGGTCGGTAGAGGAAACTGCAGCCTCTAGTGGTCAGTAGAGGAACTGCAGCCTCTAGTGGTCAGTAGAGGAACTGCAGCCTCTAGTGGTCAGAGTAGAGGAACTGCAGCCTCTAGTGGTCAGTAGAGGAACTGCAGCCTCTAGTGGGTCAGTAGAGGAACTGCAGCCTCTAGTGGTCAGGTAGAGGAACTGCAGCCTCTAGTGGTCAGTAGAGGAACTGCAGCCTCTAGTGGTCAGTAGAGGAACTGCAGCCTCTAGTGGTCGGTAGAGGAACTGCAGCTCTAGTGGTCAGTAGAGGAACTGCAGCTCTAGTGGGTCAGTAGAGGAACTGCAGCCTCTAGTGGTCAGTAGAGGAACTGCAGCCTCTAGTGGTCAGTAGAGGAACTGCCCTCTAGTGGTCGGTAGAGGAACTGCAGCCTCTAGTGGTCAGTAGAGGAACTGCAGCCTCTAGTGGTCAGTAGAGGAACTGCAGCCTCTAGTGGTCAGTAGAGGAACTGCAGCCTCTAGTGGTCAGTAGAGGAACTGCAGCCTCTAGTGGTCGGTAGAGGAACTGCAGCCTCTAGTGGTCAGTAGAGGAACTGCAGTCTAGTGGTCAGTAGAGGAACTGCCTCTAGGTCGGTAGAGAACTGCAGCCTCTAGTGGTCAGTAGAGGAACTGCAGCCTCTAGTGGTCAGTAGAGGAACTGCAGCCTCTAGTGGTCAGTAGAGGAACTGCAGCCTCTAGTGGTCGGTAGAGGAACTGCAGCCTCTAGTGGTCGGTAGAGGAACTGCAGCCTCTAGTGGTCGGTAGAGGAACTGCAGCCCTCTAGTGGTCGGTAGAGGAACTGCAGCCTCTAGTGGTCAGTAGAGGAACTGCAGCCTCTAGTGGTCAGTAGAGGAACTGCAGCCTCTAGTGGTCGTAGAGGAACTGCAGCCTCTAGTGGTCAGTAGAGGAACTGCAGCCTCTAGTGGTCAGTAGAGGAACTGCAGCCTCTAGTGGTCAGTAGAGGAACTGCAGCCTCTAGTGGTCAGTAGAGGAACTGCAGCCTCTAGTGGTCAGTAGAGGAACTGCAGCCTCTAGTGGTCAGTAGAGGAACTGCAGCCTCTAGTGGTCAGTAGAGGAACTGCAGCCTCTAGTGGTCAGTCTAGTAGAGGAACTGCAGCCTCTAGTGGTCAGTAGAGGAACTGCAGCCTCTAGTGGTCAGTAGAGGAACTGCAGCCTCTAGTGGTCAGTAGAGGAACTGCAGCCTCTAGTGGTCAGTAGAGAGGAACTGCAGCCTCTAGTGGTCGTAGAGGAACTGCAGCCTCTAGTGGTCGGTAGAGGAACTGCAGCTCTAGTGGTCAGTAGAGGAACTGCAGCCTCTAGTGGTCAGTAGTGGAACTGCAGCCTCTAGTGGTCAGTAGAGGAACTGCAGCCTCTAGAGGAGCAGCCTCTAGTGGTCAGTAGAGGAACTGCAGCCTCTAGTGGTCGGTAGAGGAACTGCAGCCTCTAGTGGTCAGTAGAGGAACTGCAGCCTCTAGTGTAGTAGAGGAACTGCAGCCTCTAGTGGTCAGTAGAGGAACTGCAGCCTCTAGGGTCAGTAGAGGAACTGCAGCCTCTAGTGGTCAGTAGAGGAACTGCAGCCTCTAGTGGTCGCAGCCTCTAGTGGTCCGTAGAGGAACTGCAGCCTCTAGTGGTCAGTCAGTAGAGGAACTGCAGCCTCTAGTGGTCAGTAGAGGAACTGCAGCCTCTCTAGTGGGTCGGTAGAGGAACTGCAGCCTCTAGTGGTCCAGTAGAGGAACTGCAGCCTCTAGTGGTCAGTAGAGGAACTGCAGCTCTAGTGGTCCGTAGAGGAACTGCAGCTCTAGTGGTCAGTAGAGGAACTGCAGCCTCTAGTGGTCAGTAGAGGAACTGCAGCCTCTAGTGGTCTAGTAGAGGAACTGCAGCCTCTAGTGGTCGGTAGAGGAAACTGCAGCCTCTAGTGGTCAGTAGAGGAATGCAGCCTCTAGTGGTCAGTAGAGGAACTGCAGCCTCTAGTGGTCAGTAGAGGAACCTGCAGCCTCTAGTGGTCAGTAGGAACTGCAGCCTCTAGTGGTCAGTAGAGGAACTGCAGCCTCTAGTGGTCAGTAGAGGACCTGCAGCCTCTAGTGGTCAGTAGAGGAACTGCAGCCTCTAGTGGTCCGTAGAGGAACTGCAGCCTCTAGTGGTCCGTAGAGGAACTGCAGCCTCTAGTGGTCGGTAGAGGAACTGAACTCCTCCTTAGAGTTACGAAATGTAAGATCTTTTTTTTCTATTTAGTGGGGGAAAAAAATCTACTTCTCACCAAACAAAATTTTCCAGAAAGTCCTGATTGCAGCAGTTTAAAGTAAATAGTCAATTTTTCAAGAACATTGTCGTATTTTGATTTTGAATTTGTTTTTTTTTTTCACAAAGAAAAACATTACAGTTTTTCAAGACAGAGTTTTGATTTTCAAGAAAAGCAAAAAGTTTACAACAAAAGATTTTTAAATATTTTACCAATAAGGCCCATTTTAATGAGATTTTCAGTCACAACTTACCAGACAAAAACAGTTTTTACAGTCACATGTAATAAATCAAAAAAATATTAATTTTACTGAAACAGTTACTGTGAGAAGATCCAGATGTTTTTTTTTTTCTGGCTCTTTATTCCAGATGTTTCAACATCATCAGTCCCAGAAAAAGCAACACAAGTCTGCAGATAAAAGAAAAACATATTTAAAAGAAAAAAGGTGATGCAAGGAAAAGTCACACTTTTCTAGAAAAAAATTGATTTTTCAAGATAAAACTATTAGGAGGGTTAGGGTTCAAAAACCAATCAACAGAAGGAACCGTTGACTGTTTCCTCCTGTTGACTGTTTCCTCCTGTTGACTGGTTCCTCCTGTTGACTGACCGTTTCCTCCTGTTGACTGGTTCCTCCTGTTGACCATTTCCTCCTGTTGACTGTTTCCTCCTGTTGACTGGTTCCTCCTGTTGACTGGTTCCTCCTGTTGACTGATTTCTCCTGTTGACCGTTTCCTCCTGTTGACTGGTTCCTCTTGTTGACTGTTTCCTCCTGTTGACTGGTTCCTCCTGTTGACTGTTTCCTCCTGTTGACTGCTTCCTCCTGTTGACTGTTTCCTCCTGTTGACTGGTTCCTCCTGTTGACTGTTTCCTCCTGTTGACTGTTTCCTCCTGTTGACTGGTTCCTCACTGTTTCTACTGTTCCTGTTGTGACCTCCTGTTGGACTGTTTCCTCCTGTTGACTGGTTCCTCCTGTT
Source organism: Hirundichthys speculiger (assembly GCA_018398805.1). Lineage (NCBI taxonomy): Eukaryota > Metazoa > Chordata > Actinopteri > Beloniformes > Exocoetidae > Hirundichthys > Hirundichthys speculiger. The sequence continues at coordinate 64,552 of JAGFBZ010002954.1, forward strand.
TGACTGTTTTCCTCCTGTTGACTGGTTCCTCCTGTTGACTGTTTCATCTGTTGACTGTTCCTCCTGTTGACTGGTTCCTCCTGTTGACTGTTTTCCTGTTCCTGTTACTGGTTCCTCCTGTGGACTGTTCCTGTTGACTGTTCCTCCTCCTGTTGACTGTTTCCTCCTGTTGACTGGTTCCTCCTGTTGACTGTTTCCTCCTGTTGACTGGTTCCTTCTGTTGACTGTTTCCTCCTGTTGATTGTTTCCTCATGTTAAATTGTTCCTTCTGTTAGCTGGTTCCTCCTGTTGACTGGTTCCTTCTGTTGACTGTTTCCTCCTGTTGACTGTTTCCTCCTGTTAAATTGTTCCTTCTGTTAGCTGGTTCCTCTTGTTGACTGGTTCCTCTTGTTGACTGTTTCCTCCTGTTGACTGGTTCCTCCTGTTGACTAGTTCCTCCTGTTGACTGGTTCCTCCTGTTGACTGGTTCCTCCTGTTGACCGTTTCCTCCTCTTGACTGGTTCCTCCTGTTGACTGTTTCCTCCTGTTGACTGTTGACCAGATCCTCCTGTTGACTGTTTCCTCCTGTTGACTGGTTCCTCCTATGACTGGTTCCTCCTGTTGACTAGTTCCTCCCGTTAAATTGTTCCTCCTGTTGACTGTTTCCTCCTGTTGACCGTTTCCTCCTGTTGACTGATTCCTCCTGTTGACTGGTTCCTCCTGTTAGCTGGTTCCTCCTGTTGACTGGTTCCTTCCTTTGACTGTTTCCTCCTGTTGACTGTTTCCACCTGTTAAATTGTTCTTCCTGTTGACTGGTTCCTCCTGTTGACTGGTTCCTCCTGTTGACTAGTTCCTCCCGTTAAATTGTTCCTCCTGTTGAATGTTTCCTCCTGTTAAATTGTTCCTCCTGTTGACTGGTTCCTCCTAATGACCATTTCCTCGTGTTGACTGGTTCCTCCTGTTGACTGTTTCCTCCTGTTGACCGATTCCTCCTGTTGACTGGTTCCTCCTGTTGACTGGTTCCTCCTGTTGACTAGTTCCTCCCGTTAAATTGTTCCTCCTGTTGAATGTTTCCTCCTGTTAAATTGTTCCTCCTGTTAGCTGGTTCCTCCTGTTGACTGCTTCCTCCTGATGACCGTTTCCTCCTGTTGACTGGTTCCTCCTGTTGACCGTTTCCTCCTCTTGACTGGTTCCTCCTGTTGACTGGTTCCTCCTGATGACAGTTTCCTCCTGTTCACGGGTTCTCCTAATGACCATTTCCTCCTGTTGACTGGTTCCTCCTGTTGACTGTTTCCTCCTGTTGACCGATTCCTCCTGTTGACTAGTTTCTCCTGTTGACTGTTTCCTCCTGTTGACTGATTCCTCCTGTTGACTAGTTCCTCCTGTTGACTGGTTCCTCCTGTTGACTGTTTCCTCCTGTTGACCGTTTCCTCCTGTTGACTGGTTCCTCCTGTTGACTGGTTCCTCCTGTTGACTGGTTTCGCCTGTTGAGTGGTTCCTCCTGTTGACTGGTTCCTCCTGTTGACTTGTTTCGCCTGTTGACTGTTTTCTCCTGTTGATTGATTCCTCCTGTTGACTAGTTCCTCCTGTTGACTGGTTCATCCTGTTGACTGTTTCCTCCTGTTGACCGTTTCCTCCTGTTGACTGATTCCTCCTGTTGACTGGTACCTCCTGTTGACTGGTTCCTCCTGTTAGCTGGTTCCTCCTGTTGACTGGTTCCTTCTGTTGACTGTTTCCTCCTGTTGACTGTTTCCACCTGTTAAATTGTTCCTCCTGTTGACTGGTTCCTCCTGTTGACTGGTTCCTCCTGTTGACTGGTTCCTCCTGTTGACTAGTTCCTCCCGTTAAATTATTCCTCCTGTTGAATGTTTCCTCCTGTTAAATTGTTCCTCCTGTTAGCTGGTTCCTCCTGTTGACTGCTTCCTCCTGATGACCGTTTCCTCCTGTTGACTGGTTCCTCCTGATGACCGTTTCCTCCCGTTGACTGGTTCCTCCTGTTGACCGTTTCCTCCTCTTGACTGGTTCCTCCTGTTGACTGGTTCCTCCTGATGACAGTTTCCTCCTGTTGACTGGTTCCTCCTAATGACCATTTCCTCGTGTTGACTGGTTCCTCCTGTTGACTGTTTCCTCCTGTTGATTCCTCCTGTTGACTTCCTCCTGTTGACTGGTTCCTCCTGTTGACTAGTTCCTCCTGTTAAATTGTTCCTCCTGTTGAATGTTTCCTCCTGTTAAATTGTTCCTCCTGTTAGCTGGTTCCTCCTGTTGACTGGTTCCTCCTGATGACCGTTTCCTCCTGTTGACTGGTTCCTCCTGATGACCGTTTCCTCCTGTTGACTGGTTCCTCCTGTTGACCGTTTCCTCCTCTTGACTGGTTCCTCCTGTTGACTGGTTCCTCCTGATGACAGTTTCCTCCTGTTGACTGGTTCCTCCTAATGACCATTTCCTCCTGTTGACTGGTTCCTCCTGTTGACTGTTTCCTCCTGTTGACCGATTCCTCCTGTTGACTGTTTCCTCCTGTTGACCGTTTCCTCCTGTTGACTGGTTCCTCCTGTTGACTGGTTCCTCCTGTTGACTGGTTTCGCCTGTTGACTGGTTCCTCCTGTTGACTGGTTCCTCCTGTTGACTTGTTTCGCCTGTTGACTGTTTTCTCCTGTTGATCGTTTCCTCCTGTTGACTGATTCCTCCTGTTGACTAGTTCCTCCTGTTGACTGGTTCCTCCTGTTGACTGATTCCTCCTGTTGACTGGTTCCTCCTGTTGACTAGTTCCTCCCGTTAAATTGTTCCTCCTGTTGAATGTTTCCTCCTGTTAAATTGTTCCTCCTGTTAGCTGGTTCCTCCTGTTGACTGCTTCCTCCTGATGACCGTTTCCTCCTGTTGACTGGTTCCTCCTGTTGACCGTTTCCTCCTCTTGACTGGTTCCTCCTGTTGACTGGTTCCTCCTAATGACAGTTTCCTCCTGTTCACGGGTTCTCCTAATCAGGGTTATTATAGTTAACGAAAACTAAGACTAAAACTAAAACTAGCAATGAAAAAATATTTCAGTTAACTGAAATAAAAATAAAAACTACAATTAAAAAAAAAACGAAAACTAAATAAAAACTACAATGAAGAATGTAAAACTAACTAAAACTAAACTGAACTGTAGATAAATTCAGCTTCGTTTTCGTTGTCGTTTCGTTTTCTCCCTCGATTACTGCCATAGAGATTACTGCCTGTCCTGCAGCAGCCCGCTATGCTACCCTCCCTCCAGAGAGGGGGCAGCATAGCGGATATAGACCTTTTCGGGCCAGCCCCCCGGAAGTACCCCGTCCACCATTGCGGGGGTTGTGCTACAGAGCGACACTTTCACCGGCTCGCAGATTAACCAGTGTTTTTCTCTTTCTACAAATATATATTTTATAATGTCGAGTCGGTCGAGTGGGAATAATGATCCGTCATAAACTGTGCCAACAATGGTGTGAAAATTCGACAATGGAAGAAGAAAGAAAGTATGCACGAAGACTGCTGCCTTGTTTGCAGAACAAGAAGTTAGGAAGACGTGGGTGAAAAATATATCAACAGAAAGGACTTTGTTCCAAATGAATACAGCCGGGTGAGTTTTCGTTAACATTCAATCTCGTACTATTCATAGTCTCGCTGAGAGTCCCGGACGATTCTGGCCAAAAGAACAGCAGTATGAGGCTACTGTAGCCCTCGGTACTAGCACAAGCCTATAAATGAATGAATGAATGAATGAATAAATTAATGAATTAGGAGAATGATAAAATAAATTAAATATAACATTAACACATAGCCTAATTTACCGCTCGCGTTAACATTACAGCAGCATAATCTTTATGGCTTGTTGACGTTAGTTATAGCCAGCGTTCCACAGTTTTTAGTGTTTGATTATGGGAATAGATCATGCTATTTCCATAACCAATCATTAAAAACAGCGATAAACTACCTTCATCTGTAACTGGAGGCCACTGCCTAACATCATCAATCCAAGACATGTCTGCGTTATCAGTAACAGATGCTCCACGCTGCTGTGTTTGGGTTACTTGATGGAGCACCGCACCCTCCAGTTATGGCGGGGCCACTAGGGGGCGCATGTCCACAATTTTCAAGTCGAAAAGGTGTATAAACTGCTGCATACTGCAAGAAGAAGAAAAACTAAAACTAAGACTAAAACTAAATAAAAACTAAACTGAAACTAGTCAATTCCTCAAAATAAAACTACTAAACTAAAACTACTAAATTACTTGTTGAACTAACTAAAACTAAACTGAAATAAAAAAAGCAAACTGGAAAACTAAATAAAAATAAAAACTAAAGAAAATTTCAAAACTATAATAACCTTGCTCCTAATGACCATTTCCTCCTGTTGTCTGGTTCCTCCTGTTGACTGTTTCCTCCTGTTGACCGATTCCTCCTGTTGACTAGTTCCTCCTGTTGACTGGTTCTGTTGACTGTTTCCTCCTGTTGACTGTTCCTCCTGTTGACTGGTTCCTGTTGACCCCTGTTGACTGGTTCCTCCTGTTGACTCCTGTTGACTGGTTCCTCCTGTTGACTTGTTTCGCCTGTTGACTGTTTTCTCCTGTTGACTGATTTCCTTTGACTCCTGTGACTGTTCCTCCTGTTGACTGTTTCCTCCTGTTGACTTCCTCCTGTTGACCGTTTCCTCCTGTTGACTGATTCCTCCTGTTGACTGGTTCCTCCTGTTAGCTGGTTCCTCCTGTTGACTGGTTCCTTCTGTTGACTGTTTCCTCCTGTTGACTGTTTCCACCTGTTAATTTTCCTCCTGTTGACTGTTCCTCCTGTTGACTGGTTCCTCCTGTTGACTAGTTCCTCCCGTTAAATTGTTCCTGTTGAATGTTTCCTCCTGTTAAATTGTTCCTCCTATTAGCTGGTTCCTCCTGTTGACTGCTTCCTCCTGATGACCGTTTCCTCCTCCTGTTGACTGGTTCCTCCTGATGACCGTTTCCTCCTGTGACTGGTTCCCCTGTTGACCGTTTCCTCCTCTTGACTGGTTCCTCCTGTTGACTGGTTCCTCCTGATGACAGTTTTCCTCCTGTTGACTGGTTCCTCCTAATGACCATTTCCTCCTGTTGACTGGTTCCTCCTGTTGACTGTTTCCTCCTGTTGACCGATTCCTCCTGTTGACCTGTTGACTGTTTCCTCCTGTTGACCGTTTCCTCCTGTTGACTGGTTCCCTCCTGTTGACTGGTTCCTCCTGTTGACTGGTTTCGCCTGTTGACTGGTTCCTCCTTTTGACTGTTTCCTCCTGTTGACTAGTTTCCTCCTGTTGACTGGTTCCTCTGTTGACTGTTTCCTCCTGTTGACCGTTTTCCTCCTCTGACTGGTTCTCCTGTGACTGGTTCCTCCTGTTGACTGGTTTCGCTGTTGACTGTTTTCTCCTGTTGACTGGTTCCTCCTGTTGACTGTTTCCTCCTGTTGACCGATTCCTCCTGTTGACCGGTTCCTCCTGTTGACTGGTTCCTCCTGTTGACTAGTTCCTCCCGTTAAATTGTTCCTCCTGTTGAATGTTTCCTCCCGTTAAATTGTTCCTCCTGTTAGCTGGTTCCTCCTGTTGACTGTTTCCTCCTGTTGACCGTTTCCTCCTGTTGACTGGTTCCTCCTGTTGACTGTTTCCTCCTGTTGACTGTTTCCTCCTGTTGACCTCCTCCTGTTGACTGGTTCCTCCTGTTGACTGGTTCCTCCTGTTGACTGTTTCTCCTGTTGACTGTTCCTGTTGACTGTTCCTGTTGACTCCTGTTGACCGATTCCTCCTGTTGACTGGTTCCTCCTGTTGACTGGTTTCCTCCTGTTGACTAGTTCCTCCCGTTAAATTGTTCCTCCTGTTGAATGTTTCCTCCCGTTAAATTGTTCCTCCTGTTAGCTGGTTCCTCCTGTTGACTGTTTCCTCCTGTTGACCATTTCCTTCTGTTGACTGGTTCCTCCTGTTGACTGGTTCCTCCTGTTGACTGGTTTCGCCTGTTGACTGTTTTCTCCTGTTGACTGGTTCCTCCTGTTGACTGTTTCCTCCTGTTGACCGTTTCCTCCTGTTGACTGGTTCCTCCTGTTGACTGGTTCCTCCTGTTGACTAGTTCCTCCCGTTAAATTGTTCCTCCTGTTGAATGTTTCCTCCCGTTAAATTGTTCCTCCTGTTAGCTGGTTCCTCCTGTTGACTGTTTCCTCCTGTTCACCATTTCCTCCTGTTGACTGGTTCCTCCTGTTGACTGGTTCCTCCTGTTGACTGGTTCCTCCTGTTGACTGGTTCCTCCTGTTGACTGGTTCCTCCTGTTGACTGGTTTCCTGTTGACTGTTTTCCTCCTGTTGACTGTTCCTCCTGTTGACTGGTTCCTCCTGTTGACTGGTTACTCCTGTTGACTGGTTTCCTCCTGTTGACTGGTTTCGCCTGTTGACTGTTTTCTCCTGTTGACTGGTTCCTGTTGACTGTTGTTGACTGGTTCCTCCTGTTGACTGTTCCTCCTGTTGACTGTTTCCTCCTGTTAAATGTTCCTCCTGTTGACTGGTTCCTCCTGTTGTTAAATTGTTCCTCCTGTGACTGGTTCCTCCCGTTGACTGTTTCCTCCTGTTGACTGGTTTCCTCCTGTTGACTGGTTCCTCCTGTTGACTGGTTTCGCCTGTTGACTGTTTTCTCCTGTTGACTGGTTCCTCCTGTTGACTGGTTCCTCCTGTTGACTGTTTCCTCCTGTTGACCGATTCCTCCTGTTGACCGGTTCCTCCTGTTGACTGGTTCCTCCTGTTGACTAGTTCCTCCCGTTAAATTGTTCCTCCTGTTGAATGTTTCCTCCCGTTAAATTGTTCCTCCTGTTAGCTGGTTCCTCCTGTTGACTGTTTCCTCCTGTTGACCATTTCCTTCTGTTGACTGGTTCCTCTGTTGACTGGTTCCTCCTGTTGACTGGTTCCTCCTGTTGACTGGTTTCGCTGTTGACTGTTTTCTCCTGTTGACTGGTTCCTCCTGTTGACTGTTTCCTCCTGTTGACCGTTTCCTCCTGTTGACTGTTCCTCCTGTTGAATGTTCCTCCTGTTGACTGTTCCTCCCGTTAAATTGTTCCTCCTGTTGACTGTTTCCTCCCGTTAAATGTTCCTCCTGTTGACTGGTTCCTCCTGTGACTGTTTCCTCCTGTTCACCATTTCCTCCTGTTGACTGGTTCCTCCTGTTGACTGGTTCCTCCTGTTGACTGGTTCCTCCTGTTGACTGGTTTCGCCTGTTGACTGTTTTCTCCTGTTGACTGGTTCCTCCTGTTGACTGATTCCACCTGTTGACTGTTTCCTCCTGTTGACCGTTTCCTCCTGTTGACTGATTCCACCTGTTGACTGGTTCCTCCTGTTGACTGGTTCCTCCTGTTGACTTGTTCCTCCTGTTGACTGGTTCCTCCTGTTGACTGGTTCCTCCTGTTGACCATTTTCGCCTCTTTACCATTGCAGTAAAACTTTTTCCATGGATACCGGACCCAGAAACTGGAATCATTGTTTGTCACATCACCAGGATGAGTTCCAGGATTCTGACTGGTACCAGGTAACAGGTACCTACCGCATCCAGTTGGAACTGGATCAGTGATGTCATCAGGGACCTTGTCATGAGTCGTCATTACTGAACCTGGTTCAGAGAATTTATCTGAGGAATTCAGGGATTTCAAACTGGAACCAGTTTCAGACTGACAACAACTGAATCAGGATCATGAAGCAGAGGTCAACAAGCCCCTCCCCCTCTGACCTCCCAAACAAGCCCCTCCCCCTCTGACATCAGTTTCTTTTACCATCAATCTGATTGTCAAATCTTCTTTTGCTACAAAAGTTTTGATTTTACACAAAAATGTTTCACAGGAACTAATTAGAGATCACACCGAAGTTCATGATTTCAGAGTCGAGTAATTTTGTGGAATATAGGATTTTACAGCAGAAATTCTGGATTTGGAGGAAAAAAGTTTAAACGTGACAACATGAAGTTGTCACTTTTTAAATTAATAATTAATTTTCACTTCAAAGACCTTCAGCATGAACTGTTTTATGACTGATTAACGATTATTGATGTTCTCCTGATGAAGGGTTCAGGTCAGGACAGAAGACAGGAACCGGATGAATCCAGATCTGCTGCTGATGCTCGTCCCTGTTCAGGGTCGCCAGGGTCTGCTGGACTCATCAGGACCACTGAGGAACATCTGGACCGCTGAGGAACATCTGGACCGCTGAGGAACATCTGGACCACTGAGGAACATCTAGACAGCTGAGGAACATCGGGACGGCTGAGGAACATCTGGACCGCTGAGGAACATCTAGACAGCTGAGGAACATCTGGACCGCTGAGGAACATCTGGACCACTGAGGAACATCTAGACAGCTGAGGAACATCGGGACGGCTGAGGAACATCTGGACCGCTGAGGAACATCTGGACCGCTGAGCAGACACCCAGAGGTCTCATCCCTATGAGTCGTTTCACTGATGAACCTGACAGACTCGTCTCTTTGTAGACGTCAGACTCTTTAGAGACTCTGCATCACCACACTTCCTGTTTGTTCTTCTCACACGTCATCATCAGCGGCGGTTTCTCCTTCAGCCTCGACACAAACATGTGAAAGTTCCTGCTCAGCTTCATTTGTGTCTCAGATGTGGAAAATCCTCCTTCTGTCTGAGGACGTCATGGATGACTCAGCTGACTCACAGGCTCCTTCCTGGTTCTGCTCTCTGATTGGCTGCTGCCTCTGACTGCTCTGATCCTTCAGCAGGACCCTCCTCCTCCTGGAGGAGACACAGACACCTCCTCCTACTGGAGGAGACCCAGACACCTCCTCCTCCACCTGGAGGAGATCCAGACACCTCCTCCTCCACCTGGAGGAGACCCAGACACCTCCTCCTCCTGAAGGAGACCCAGAAACCTCCTCCTCCTGGAGGAGACCCAGACACCTCCTCCTCCACCTGAGGAGGAGACCCAGACACCTCCTCCTCCTGGAGGAGACCCAGAAACCTCCTCCTCCCTGAGGAGACCCAGACACCTTCTCCTCCACCTGGAGAAGACCCAGACACCTCCTCCTCCACTTGGAGGAGACCCAGAAACCTCCTCCTCCTGGAGGAGACCCAGACACTTCCTCCTCCTGGAGGAGACCCAGACACCTTCTCCTCCTCCTGAAGGAGACCCAGAAACCTACTCCTCCTGGAGGAGACCCAGACACCTCCTCCTCCTGAAGGAGACCCAGAAACCTCCTCCTCCTGGAGGGGACCAGGACACCTCCTCCTGGAGGAGACCCAGAAACCTCCTCCTCCTGGAGGAGACCCAGAAACCTCCTCCACCTGGAGGAGACCCAGACACCTCCTCCTCCTGAAGGAGACCCAGAAACCTCCTCCTCCCTGAGGAGACCCAGACACCTCCTCCTCCTGGAAGAGACCCAGACACCTCCTCCTCCTGGAAGAGACCCAGAACCCTCCTCCTCCTGAAGGAGACCCAGACACCTCCTCCTCCTGAAGGAGACCCAGAAACCTCCTCCTCCTGGAGGGGACCAGGACACCTCCTCCTGGAGGAGGACCCAGACACCTCCTCCTCCTGAGGAGACCCAGAACCTCCTCTCCTCCACCTGGAGGAGACCCAGACACCTCCTCCTACTGGAGGAGACCCAGACACCTCCTCCTACTGGCGGAGACACAGACACCTCCTCCTACTGGAGGAAACCCAGACACCTCCTCCTCCTTGAGGAGACCCAGACACCTCCTCCTCCCTGAGGAGACCCAGACACCTTCTCCTCCTGGAGGAGACCCAGAAACCTCCTCCTCCTGAAGGAGAATTGTGTATCACTGTTGATTAGTATTGATCTCTGATTAATTATCCTCATAAATAAACTTCAGAACTTTTGCTTACCTGTAATTTTGAGAAAAACTAAAAAAAAAACTCTTGAAAACTCATGATTTTAATTGTCAGACTTGGACAGACAGGTCTCATGTGGACATTCATCAGGAGCGTTTGTTCCTCTTGGACATGAATCAGGTCTTTGTTTCAGAACTGGGTCATCTGGACCAGAACCATCCGTTAGATAACAGCTGACGTGTTCAAGTTCAACCCAGAAACATTAAATCTGTTCCTGAACCGGAAACCGTGACCTGGAAGACTCAAAAACATCAGTTCTTTCTTCATCTTTCACACAACTGAAACTTTGAAAAAGATAAAATGTAAAAACGTTCTGACCTAATAAGTTTTAGTCATTATCTTAAATATTATTAATATTCTTAATCTTAAATATTACAAAAAATCTAACTTTTGAGAATAAATGTTAAACATTCTTTCCTAAAAGTCCTCTCTTTAGTTTTTATAGATGTCATTTTTATTTTTAAAATCTAGAAGTTTTTCATAAAACACTGTTGTAAAAAATGTTTCCTTCGATAACCAGGATTTTTTTTAAATCTTAGAAGTTCCAGACCAGACCAGAAGTTCCTGGTCTGATGAGGTTTCTGTCCTCCTGCAGTTATAGGGAGGTTCTGGTCCTCCTGCAGTTATAGGGAGGTTCTGGTCCTCCTGCAGTTATAGGGAGGTTCCGGTCCTCCTGCGGTTGTAGGAATTCCGGTCCTCCTGCAGTTCCGGTCCTCTGTCGTAGGAAGGTTCCGGTCCTCCTGCGGTTGAGGGAGGTTCCGGTCGGTGTAGGGGTCCTGCGTTGTAGGGAGGTTCCGGTCCTCCTGCGGTTGTAGGAAAGTTCTGGTCCTCCTGCTTCGTAGGAAGGTTCGGTCCTCCTGCGTTTGTAGGAAGTTCGGTCCTCCTGGGGAAGGTGGTCCTCCTGCGGTTGTAGGGAGGTTCCGGTCCTCCCGCGGTTGTAGGGAGGTTACGGTTCTCCTGCAGTCATAGGGAGGTTTCCTCCCTTCTGCTAGGTTGTAGGAGGTTCCGGTCCCTCTGCGGTTTGTAGGGAGGTTACGGTTCTCCTGCAGTCATAGGGAGGTTCTGGTCCTCCTGCGGTTGTAGGGAGGTTCCGGTCCTCCTGCAGACCTGGGGAGGTTCCGGTCCTCCTGCAGTCCTAGGGAGGTTCCGGTCTTCCTGCAGTTGAAGGGAGGTTCCGGTCCTCCTGCAGTCCTTGGGGGGTTCCGGTCCTCCTGCAGTCATAGGGAGGTTCCGGTCCTCCTGCGGTCGTAGGGAGGTTCCTGTCCTCCTGCAGTCGTAGGAAGGTTCCGGTCCTCCTGCAGTTGTAGGGAGGTTCCGGTCCTCCTGCGGTTGTAGGGAGGTTCCAGTCCTCCTGCGGTTGTAGGGAGGTTCCAGTCCTCCTGCGGTTGTAGGGAGGGGTCTTGGTTAGGGGTTCTCCTCCGCGGTCATAGGGAGGTTCTGGTCCTCCTGCGGTTGTAGGGAGGTTCCGGTCCTCCTGCGGTTGTAGGGAGGTTACGGTTCTCCTGCAGTCATAGGGAGGTTCTGGTCCTCCTGCGGTTGTAGGGAGGTTCCGGTCCTCCTGCAGTCCGGTAGGGAGGTTCCGTCCTCCTGCGTCCTTGGGGGGTTCCTGGTCCTCCTGCAGGTTGTAGGGGAGGTTTCCGGTCCTCCTGCAGTCTAGGGAGTTTCCGGCCTCCTGCGGTTGTAGGGAGGTTACGGTTTCCCTGCAGTCCTAGGGAGGTTCCGGTCCTCCTGCGGTGTAGGGAGGTTCCGGTCCTCCTGCAGTCCTAGGAGGTTCCGGTCCTCCTGCGTTGTAGGGAGGTTCCGTCCTCCTGCGGTTGTAGGGAGGTTCCGGTCCTCCTGCGGTGTAGGGAGGGGTTCCAGTCCTCCTGCGGTTGTAGGAGGTTCCGGTCCTCCTGCAGTCGTAGGGAGGTTCCGGTCCTCCTGCGGTCGTAGGGAGGTTCGGTCCTCCTGCAGTCCTAGGGAGGTTCCGGTCCTCTGCAGACCTGGGGAGGTTCCGGTCCTCCTGCAGTTAGGAGGTTCCGTCCTCCTGCAGGTAGGGAGGTTCCGGTCCTCCTGCGGTGTAGGGAGGTTCGGTCCTCCTGCCGGTTGTAGGGAGGTTCCGGTTCTCCTGCGGTCGTAGGGAGGTTCTGGTCCTCCTGCGGTTGTAGGGAGGTTCCGGTCCTCCTGCAGTCATAGGGAGGTTCCGGTCCTCCTGCGGTCGTAGGGAGGTTCCGGTCCTCCTGCAGTCGTAGGGAGGTTCCGGTCCTCCTGCAGTCGTAGGGAGGTTCCGGTCCTCCTGCAGGTTCGTAGGGAGGTTCCGGTCCTCTGCGGTTGTAGGGAGGTTCCGGTCCTCCTGCAGTTGTAGGGAGGGAGGTTCCGGTCCTCCTGGGAGTAGGGAGGTTCGTCTCCTGCGGTCGTAGGGGGTTTCCTCCTCCTGCGGTCGTAGGGAGGTTCCGGTTCCTCCTGCAGTCCTAGGGAGGTTCCGGTTCCTGCGACCTGGGAGGTTCCGTTCCTCCTGCAGTCCTAGGGAGGTTCCAGTCCTCCTGCGGTCGTAGGAAGGTTCCGGTCCTCCTGCGGTTGTAGGGAGGTTCCGGTCCTCCTGCGGTTGTAGGGAGGTTACGGTTCCTCCTGCAGTCATAGGGAGGTTCTGGTCCTCCTGCGGTTGTAGGGAGGTTCCGGTCCTCCTGCAGGTCCTAGGGAGGTTCTCCTTGGTTCCGGTCCTGCGGTTGTAGGGAGGTTCCGGTTCCTCCTGCGTTGTAGGGAGGTTCGGTTCCTGGTCCTCCTGCGGTTGTAGGGAGGTTCCGGTCCTCCTGCAGACCTGGGGAGGTTCCGGTCCTCCTCCTGCAGTCTAGGGAGGTTCCGGTCCTCCTGCGGTCGTAGGGAGGTTCCGGTCCTCCTGCGGTCGGTAGTTTCCTGGTCGGGTTCCGGTCCTCCTCCAGTCCTGGGGGGTTCCTGTCCTCTGCAGTCCTGGGAGGTTCCGTCCTCCTGCGGTCGTAGGGAGGTTCCGGTCCTCCTCCTGCAGGTTGTAGGGGGGTTCCGGTCCTCCTGCGGTCGTAGGGAGGTTCCGGTCCTGCCTGCGGTCGGTAGGGAGGTTCCGGTCCTCCTGCAGGTCCTAGGGAGGTTCCGGTCCTCCTTGCGGTTGTAGGGAGGTTCCGGTCCTCCTGCAGTTGTAGGGAGGGTTCCGGTCTCCTGCGTCTAGGGAGGTTCCGGTCCTCCTGCAGGTAGGGAGGTTCCGGTCCTCCTGCAGTCCTTAGGGAGGTTCCGGTCCTCCTGCAGTCCTAGGGGGGTTCCGGTCCCTCCTGCAGTTGTAGGGAGGGTCCTCCTGCAGGTAGGGAGGTTCCGGTCCTCCTGCAGTTGTAGGGAGGTTCCGGTCCTCCTGCGGTCGTAGGGAGGTTCCGGTCCTCCTGCAGGTCCTAGGAAGGTTCCGGTCCTCCTGCAGTTGTAGGGAGGTTCCAGTTCCTCCTGCAGGTCGTAGGGGGTCCGGTCCTCCTGCAGTTGTAGGAGGTTCCGGTCCTCCTGCGTTTGTAGGAAGGTTCCGGTCCTCCTGCAGTTGTAGGGAGGTTCCGGTCCTCCTGCGGTCGTAGGGAGGTTCCGGTCCTCCTGCAGTTGTAGGGAGGTTCCGGTCCTCCTGCGGTTGTAGGGAGGTTCCGGTCCTCCTGCAGTTGTAGGGAGGTTCCGGTCCTCCTGCGGTTGTAGGGAGGTTCCGGTCCTCCTGCAGTCGTAGGGAGGTTCCAGTCCTCCTGCAGTCGTAGGCAGGTTCCAGTCCTCCTGCGGTCGTAGGGAGGTTCCGGTCCTCCTGCGGTCGTAGGGAGGTTCTGGTCTTCCTGTGGTTGTAGGAAGGTTCCGGTCCTCCTGCGGTTGTAGGGAGGTTCCGGTCCTCCTGCGGTCGTAGGAGGGTTCCGGTCCTCCTGCAGTCGTAGGCAGGTTCCAGTCCTCCTGCGGTCGTAGGGAGGTTCCGGTCCTCCTGCGGTCGTAGGAAGGTTCCGGTCCTCCTGCGGTCGTAGGGAGGTTCCGGTCCTCCTGCGGTCGTAGGAAGGTTCAGTCCTCCTGCGGTCGTAGGAAGGTTCCGGTCCTCTTGCGGTTGTAGGGAGGTTCCGGTCCTCCTGCAGTTGTAGGGAGGTTCCGGTCCTCCTGCGGTCGTAGGGAGATTCCGGTCCTCCTGCGGTCGTAGGGAGGTTCCGGTCCTCCTGCGGTTGTAGGGAGGTTCCGGTCCTCCTGCGGTCGTAGGGAGGTTCCGGTCCTCCTGCGGTTGTAGGGAGGTTCTGGTCCTCCTGCGGATGTAGGGAGGTTCCGGTCCTCCTGTGGTTGTAGGAAGGTTCCGGTCCTCCTGCGGTCGTAGGGAGGTTCCGGTCCTCCTGCGGTTGTAGGAAGGTTCCGGTCCTCCTGCGGTCGTAGGAAGGTTCCGGTCCTCTTGCGGTCTAGGGAGGTTCCAGTCCTCCTCCGGTTGTAGGAAGGTTCCGGTCCTCCTGCGGTCGTAGGGAGGTTCCGGTCCTCCTGCAGTTGTAGGGAGGTTCCGGTCCTCCTGCGGTCGTAGGGAGGTTCCGGTCCTCCTGCGGTCGTAGGAAGGTTCCGGTCCTCCTGCAGTTGTAGGGAGGTTCCGGTCCTCCTGCAGGTCGTAGGAAGGTTCCGGTCCTCCTGCAGTTGTAGGAAGGTTCCGGTCCTCCTGCGGTCGTAGGGAGGTTCCGGTCCTCCTGCAGTTGTAGGAAGGTTCCGGTCCTCCTGCGGTTGTAGGAAGGTTCCGGTCCTCCTGCGGTCATAGGGAGGTTCCGGTCCTCCTGCAGTCGTAGGGAGGTTCCAGTCCTCCTGCAGTTGTAGGAAGGTTCCGGTCCTCCTGCGGTCGTAGGGAGGTTCCGGTCCTCCTCCTGCAGTTGTAGGAAGGTTCCGGTCCTCCTGCGGTTGTAGGGAGGTTCCGGTCCTCCTGCGGTCGTAGGGAGTTCCGGTCCTCTGCGGTGTAGGGAGGTTCCTCCTGCGGTTGTCCGTAGGAGGTTCGGTCCTCTGCGGTAGGGAGGTTCCGGTCCTCCTGCGGTAGTCGGTCCTCCTGCGGGTAGGTTCCGGTCCTCCTGCGGTTGTAGGAAGGTTCCGGTCCTCCTGCGGTCGTAGGTAGTTTCTGGTCCTCCTGCGGTCGTAGGGAGGTTCCGGTCCTCCTGCGGTTGTAGGAAGGTTCCGGTCCTCCTGCGGTCATCGTAGGGAGGTTCCGGTCCTCCTGCGGTCGTAGGGAGGTTCCGGTCCTCCTGCGGTCGTAGGAAGGTTCCGGTCCTCCTGCAGGTCGTAGGGAGGTTCCGGTCCTCCTGCGGTCGTAGGGAGGTTCCGGTCCTCCTGCGGTCGTAGGGAGGTTCCAGTCCTCCTGCGGTCGTAGGGAGGTTCCAGTCCTTCTGCAGTTGTAGGGAGGTTCCGGTCCTCCTGCGTTAAGTTGGTAGGGAAGGTTCCGGTCCTCCTGCGGTAGGGAGGTTCCGGTCCTCCTGCGGTTGTAGGGAGGTTCCGGTCCTCCTGCGGTTGTAGGGAGGTTCCGGTCCTCCTGCGGTCATAGGGAGGCCTCTCTTACTGTTTTTCTTTCTTTTTTCTACCCATGTGATAAGCTGCTTCATGTGACTCAGAGCTTCCACCTCCCTCCTCCTCCTCCTCCTCTGTGTGTCAGCAGATGACCTTCATCGTCTGTAACTCTATACATTCATGATGACATCACCTTCAGCAGTGACATCACAGCTTCTACAGATGATCCATCCAAGCAGCAGAAGTTCACATCTGTGGAGCTGAAACGGACTGAAGTGAGGGGGTCGTCTTTGTTTTGGCTCCGCCCCACGGAGGCGTCTTGCGTCATCACAGTGGGGGGAGGGGAGGGGGGTCTCCTGGTCAACAGCAGAGAGGAAGTTCTGCAGAAGAAGATGTGAGAAACAGCTCCTCCTGCTGGAAGCTTCTGTGTATTACTGCTAGAACCACGCAGAGACATCTGGTGGCAGGTTTCAGGTACTGCAGCACATGTTGCTGATGCAGATGTTTAACTCTGGTTACATTCCAGCTGTTCAATCAACAAAACAACAATTTTAACAGCATTTTTTATTCTAAATGATTTTTTTTTTTCCTGGTCATAGAGACCATTTTAAATGTCATCATCCAGACCTGGTCCTACCTGGGTCGTCTGCTGGAGTCTATCCCAGCAGATGACCCAGACCTGGTCCTACCTGGGTCGTCTGCTGGAGTCTATCCCAGCAGATGACCCAGACCTGGTCCTATCTGGGACCAGGTCCAATAGATGACCCAGACCTGGTCCTATCTGGGACCAGGTCCAATAGATGACCCAGACCTGGTCCTACCTGGGTCATCTGCTGGAGTCTATCCCAGCAGATGACCCAGACCTGGTCCTATCTGGACCAGGTCCAATGACCCAGTCGGGACCATCAGATGACCCAGACCTGGTCCTATCTGGGACCAGGTCCAGTAGATGACCCAGACCTGGTCCTATCTGGGACCAGGTCCAGTAGATGACCCAGACCTGGTCCTATCTGGGACCAGGTCCAGCAGATGACCCAGACCTGGTCCTATCTGGGACCAGGTCCAGTAGATGACCCAGACCTGGTCCTATCTGGGACCAGGTCCAGTAGATGACCCAGACCTGGTCCTATCTGGGACCAGGTCCAGCAAATGACCCAGACCTGGTCCTATCTGGGACCAGGTCCAGCAGATGACCCAGACCTGGTCCTATCTGGGACCAGGTCCAGCAGATGACCCAGACCTGGTCCTATCTGGGACCAGGTCCAGTAGATGACCCAGACCTGGTCCTATCTGGGACCAGGTCCAATAGATGACCCAGACCTGGTCCTATCTGGGACCAGGTCCAATAGATGACCCAGACCTGGTCCTATCTGGGACCAGGTCCAGAGATGACCCAGACCTGGTCCTATCTGGGACCAGGTCCAGTAGATGACCCAGACCTGGTCCTATCTGGGGACCAGGTCCCAGTAGATGACCCAGACCTGGTCCTATCTGGGACCAGGTCCAGTAGATGACCAGACCTGGTCCTATCTGGGACCAGGTCCCCCAGACCTGGTCCTATCTGGGACCAGGTCCAGTAGACCCAGACCTGGTCCTATCTGGGACCAGGTCCAGCAGATGACCCAGACCGGTCCTATCTGGGACCAGTCCAGTAGATGACCCAGACCTGGTCCTATCTGGGACCAGTCCACAGATGACCCAGACCTGGTCCTATCTGGGACCAGGTCCAGCAGATGACCCAGACCTGGTCCTCTGGGCCAGTCCAGCAGATGACCCAGACCTGTCCTATCTGGGACCAGGTCCAGCAGATGACCCAGACCTGGTCCTATCTGGGACCAGGTCCAGCAGATGACCCAGACCTGGTCCTATCTGGGACCAGGTCCAGCAGATGACCCAGACCTGGTCCTATCTGGGACCAGGTCCAGTAGATGACCCAGACGTGGTCCTATCTGGGACCAGGTCCAGCAGATGACCCAGACGTGGTCCTATCTGGGACCAGGTCCAGCAGATGACCCAGACCTGGTCCTATCTGGGACCAGGTCCAGCAGATGACCCAGACGTGGTCCTATCTGGGACCAGGTCCAGCAGATGACCCAGACGTGGTCCTATCTGGGACCAGGTCCAGTAGATGACCCAGACCTGGTCCTATCTGGGACCAGGTCCAGTAGATGACCCAGACCTGGTCCTATCTGGGACCAGGTCCAATAGATGACCCAGACCTGGTCCTATCTGGGACCAGGTCCAGCAGATGACCCAGACCTGGTCCTAACTGGGTCGTCTGCTGGAGTCGATCCCAGCAGATGACCCAGACCTGGTCCTAACTGGGTCGTCTGCTGGAGTCCATCCCAATAGATGACCCAGACCTGGTCCTACCTGGGTCGTCTGCTGGAGTCCATCCCAATAGATGACCCAGACCTGGTCCTACCTGGGTCGTCTGCTGGAGTCCATCCCAGCAGATGACCCAGACCTGGTCCTAACTGGGTCGTCTGCTGGAGTCCATCCCAATAGATGACCCAGACCTGGTCCTACCTGGGTCGTCTGCTGGAGTCCATCCCAGCAGATGACCCAGACCTGGTCCTACCTGGGTCGTCTGCTGGAGTCTATCCCAATAGATGACCCAGACCTGGTCCTATCTGGGACCAGGTCCAGCAGATGACCCAGACCTGGTCCTATCTGGGACCAGGTCCAGCAGATGACCCAGACCTGGTCCTATCTGGGTCGTCTGCTGGAGTCCATCCCAGCAGATGACCCAGACCTGGTCCTATCTGGGACCAGGTCCAGTAGATGACCCAGACCTGGTCCTATCTGGGACCAGGTCTGGGTCATCTGCTGGAGTCTTTCCAGCAGACGACCCAGACCTGGTCCTATCTGGGTCGCCTGCTGGTATAGACTCCAGCAGATGACCCAGACCTGGTCCTATCTGGGTCGCCTGCTGCAGTCTATCCCAGCAGATGACCCAGACCTGGTCCTATCTGGGACCAGGTCCAGTAGACGACCCAGACCTGGTCCTATCTGGGTCGTCTGCTGGAGTCTATCCCAGCAGATGACCCAGACCTGGTCCTATCTGGGACCAGGTCCAGTAGACGACCCAGACCTGGTCCTATCTGGGTCGTCTGCTGGAGTCTTTCCCAGCAGATGACCCAGACCTGGTCCTATCTGGGACCAGGTCCAGTAGACGACCCAGACCTGGTCCTATCTGGGTCATCTGCTGGGGTCTATCCCAGCAGATGACCCAGACCTGGTCCTATCTGGGACCAGGTCCAGTAGACGACCCAGACCTGGTCCTATCTGGGTCGTCTGCTGGAGTCTATCCCAGCAGATTACCCAGACCTGGTCCTATCTGGGTCGCCTGCTGCAGTCTATCCCAGCAGATGACCCAGACCTGGTCCTATCTGGGACCAGGTCCAGCAGACGATCCAGACCTGGTCCTATCTGGGTCGTCTGCTGGAGTCTTTCCCAGCAGATGACCCAGACCTGGTCCTATCTGGGTCGTCTGCTGGAGTCTTTCCCAGCAGATGACCCAGACCTGGTCCTATCTGGGTCATGCTGGAGTCTTTCCCAGCAGATGACCCAGACCTGGTCCTATCTGGGACCAGGTCCAGCAGATGACCCAGACCTGGTCCTATCTGGGACCAGGTCCAGTAGATGACCCAGACCTGGTCCTATCTGGGACCAGGTCCAGTAGATGACCCAGACCTGGTCCTAACTGGGTCGTCTGCTGGAGTCTATCCCAGTAGATGACCCAGACCTGATCCTATCTGGGACCAGGTCCAGCAGATGACCCAGACCTGGTCCTATCTGGGTCGTCTGCTGGAGTCTATCCCAGCAGATGACCCAGACCTGGTCCTATCTGGGACCAGGTCCAGTAGACGACCCAGACCTGGTCCTACCTGGGTCGTCTGCTGGAGTCTATCCCAGCAGATGACCCAGACCTGGTCCTATCTGGGTCGCCTGCTGGAGTCTATCCCAGCAGATGACCCAGACCTGGTCCTATCTGGGACCAGGTCCAGTAGATGACCCAGACCTGGTCCTATCTGGGTCATCTGCTGGAGTCTATACCAGCAGACGACCCAGACCTGGTCCTATCTGGGTCGCCTGCTGGTATAGACTCCAGCAGATGACCCAGACCTGGTCCTATCTGGGTCGCCTGCTGCAGTCTATCCCAGCAGATGACCCAGACCTGGTCCTATCTGGGACCAGGTCCAGTAGACGACCCAGACCTGGTCCTATCTGGGTCGTCTGCTGGAGTCTTTCCGAGCAGATGACCCAGACCTGGTCCTATCTGGGACCAGGTCCAGCAGACGATCCAGACCTGGTCCTATCTGGGACCAGGTCCAGTAGATGACCCAGACCTGGTCCTATCTGGGTCGTCTGCTGGAGTCTTTCCCAGCAGATGACCCAGACCTGGTCCTATCTGGGACCAGGTCCAGCAGTTGACCCAGACCTGGTCCTATCTGGGACCAGGTCCAGTAGATGACCCAGACCTGGTCCTATCTGGGACCAGGTCCAGCAGATGACCCAGACCTGGTCCTAACTGGGTCGTCTGCTGGAGTCTATCCCAGTAGATGACCCAGACCTGATCCTATCTGGGACCAGGTCCAGCAGATGACCCAGACCTGGTCCTAACTGGGTCGTCTGCTGGAGTCTATCCCAGTAGATGACCCAGACCTGATCCTATCTGGGACCAGGTCCAGCAGATGACCCAGACCTGGTCCTATCTGGGTCGTCTGCTGGAGTCTATCCCAGCAGTTGACCCAGACCTGGTCCTACCTGGGACCAGGTCCAGCAGATGACCCAGACCTGGTCCTACCTGGGTCGTCTGCTGGAGTCTATCCCAGCAGTTGACCCAGACCTGGTCCTACCTGGGACCAGGTCCAGCAGATGACCCAGACCTGGTCCTACCTGGGTCGTCTGCTGGAGTCTATCCCAGCAGTTGACCCAGACCTGGTCCTACCTGGGACCAGGTCCAGCAGATGACCCAGACCTGGTCCTACCTGGGTCGTCTGCTGGAGTGTATCCCAGCAGTTGACCCAGACCTGGTCCTACCTGGGACCAGGTCCAGCAGATGACCCAGACCTGGTCCTACCTGGGTCGTCTGCTGGAGTCTATCCCAGCAGATGACCCAGACCTGATCCTATCTGGGACCAGGTCCAGCAGATGACCCAGACCTGGTCCTATCTGGGTCGTCTGCTGGAGTCTATCCCAGCAGTTGACCCAGACCTGGTCCTACCTGGGACCAGGTCCAGCAGATGACCCAGACCTGGTCCTACCTGGGTCGTCTGCTGGAGTCTATCCCAGCAGATGACCCAGACCTGGTCCTATCTGGGTCATGCTGGAGTCTATCCCAGCAGATGACCCAGACCTGGTCCTATCTGGGTCATGCTGGAGTCTATCCCAGTAGATGACCCAGACCTGGTCCTACCTGGGTCGTCTGCTGGAGTCTATCCCAGCAGATGACCCAGACCTGGTCCTATCTGGGTCATGCTGGAGTCTATCCCAGCAGTTGACCCAGACCTGGTCCTACCTGGGACCAGGTCTGGGTCATCTACTGGACCTGGTCCTACCTGGGACCAGGTCCAGCAGATGACCCAGACCTGGTCCTACCTGGGTCATGCTGGAGTCTATCCCAACAGATGACCCAGACCTGGTCCTATCTGGGTCATGCTGGAGTCTATCCCAGCAGACGACCCAGACCTGGTCCTATCTGGGTCATCTGCTGGAGTCTTTCCCAGCAGATGACCCAGACCTGGTCCTATCTGGGACCAGGTCCAGTAGACGACCCAGACCTGGTCCTATCTGGGTCATCTGCTGGGGTCTATCCCAGCAGATGACCCAGACCTGGTCCTATCTGGGACCAGGTCCAGCAGATGACCCAGACCTGGTCCTATCTGGGACCAGGTCCAGTAGATGACCCAGACCTGGTCCTATCTGGGTCGTCTGCTGGAGTCTATCCCAGCTCTCTTTGGGTGAAAGGGCTCCACCTGGACAGGTACCAGTCCATGACAGGCCTTAATAATGTCATTTAAATCCAAACTTGTAAATTCAGGTATGCCTGGGCTTGCCGTAGCATCCATGGAGCCAAACTGACCAACCAAGATGTGATGAAGATGAAGCTGAAGATGAGAAACTAGTTAAGAAAGCTGTAGTTGTTTGCTTGGTTGTCTGCTGTCTATCACGACTCTCATAACATCTTCTAGAACCTTTCTGACATTTTAATACATTTTCTTCTGCCATATAATTA
This sequence comes from Hirundichthys speculiger, assembly GCA_018398805.1. Classification (NCBI taxonomy): domain Eukaryota; kingdom Metazoa; phylum Chordata; class Actinopteri; order Beloniformes; family Exocoetidae; genus Hirundichthys; species Hirundichthys speculiger. The sequence goes on from JAGFBZ010002954.1 coordinate 86,107, forward strand.
AAAAATAAAGTATATTATAATTATACTATATTATAATTGTCAATAATATATTATATTATTGACAATTATTCCAACTGGACTTTGGGACACGTTTGGTTTTCCAGATGTGAACCAGGACGAAGCCACCATTTTTACAAGCTACACTGTTTTTCTGAACTTCTACTCAACCCTTCGATCCTTATCATCTGCAAACACAACAGATTTGAAGTGATACATTAAAATATGTTGTGTTTGCAGATGATACCAATTTATTTGGTTCTGGAGGGAACATAAAGGAGTTGTTAAAAACTGTAGAAATAGAATTGATGAAATAAACCAAATGGTTCGCTTCAAATAAACTAAACTCGCTAAATGAAAGTAAAACTAAATTTATTTACGGACTAACATTGACAACATGGACACATTTCATGGACAACATCCAATAATTAAACTGCAGAAAAGGGCTATTAGGATAATAAATGGAGTTGGATACCACCATTCTACAAATCAGCTTTTTATAAGATCACACACATTAAAATCTTTGGACATTGTATATTCAAAAACATTAGAAATTATGTTTTGAACGGTAATTAAGACAATTTCACGTTTGTATTCAAAAATGTTTAAGCTAAGGCAGGTGGTTTATAATTTGCAGGGGTTGTTAGTCAGAACTAATCTAAAGTACAGATGTGTGTCAGTTTTGGGTGTAAAATTAAGGAATGGATTCAACGATGAAATAAAAATGTGTAATTCTATGTTAGTCTTCAAGAACACTTTAAAATCTAATATTATCAAAAGTTATAATGAAATTTGATGATTTGAATTCATTTTGGGGCTTCAGCCTACTCCTTTTTCAGTTACTATCTGATCAATTCTTTTGTAAAAACATGATTTTGTTTTTGTTTTTAAACTGAAATGAAGCATTCATTCATTCATAGATCCCAGATTTGAAGAACATGGATGTCATGATGCTCTAAATAGATCACTAACTAGATGACCAAAGAAAAAAATGAGTTAAATGTTTTTATCACACAAGAACAGAATGATCACAGCTGCAACAAAAATGAGAGTAAACTGCAGGGCGGGAAGTTCTGTGAAACATCTGGATTAGAGGGTTTTATTGTACACGTTTGTCAGGGTTTGTACAGACTCATCAGTGGAAGGAGATGATGCTCTGCTGAACTCTGATACCTTTACATGTCTCACCTGGCTGCAGGTCCACCTGCACTCAAAAACAGAAGTACTAACGGAGACATGGACGCTCCCGTCTGAAAACATTCTCAAAATGATTGATTTGTATTTTACTGCAGAGTACACCATTATGTTCCTCCAGGGTGTCCAGCAGGTTGGAGGTTCAGACAGACCAGAGCGTCCTCCAGCATCTTTTACTCCATTTCTGCTGTCCAGGTCTTCTGCTGTCTCGTGACAGGACGTATCATTTCAGTGGTCTTTTGTGGAGCTTGTGGCATTGCCAGACCTTCATCGTGGAGCTTCATACTCCTCTGAATCACAGAAACGTCTCATTTGAGGCTGATGAAGACAGAAAACTATTTTCAGATCAGAACAACTGTCCCTTGAAATGTCCATGCACGTTGGTCCTGAACAGCTGCAGCCGAAGGGGAACATCTGCTCCACGAAGGCTTCTGGTCGTAAATCTAAACTGACGGGACAGACCTCCAGAGAAGACGGTGGTCCTCTGCGTCTACGCTGACGTAAATCTGCTCAGATCCAACATATGACGCGCTTGTTGTGCTCAGTAATGTCAGTGATAACCATCCTTACTGCTCTTATGGAACGTTCACTAATGACCTGCAGATGAGGAGCATTAACGAGCAGCTCCTGCTGTTACAACCAGTCCCAGCATGCATCACTGCAGGGGCGCCTCAGGCTCTGAAATACCAGAGTCCAACTCAGCAGGAACTGGAACAACAGAGTGAGAGCTTCTGCAGGCGTCAGCAGAATCTGACTGGCAGGAAGAGACACGTTCAGACCTGATGGATGGACTTTAGTGGCCTCTCTTGATGGAGCAGGTTCTGGTCAAAACTCCCAGAATCCTTCACTGACCTTGATCAAAGGTCTAAATGTCACCAGACAGACTATTTCAGTCCAACACCACCACCGTGAGAGGAGGACTCTGGGTTCTTCATGTCAGTTCTCTTCAGGAACTGAATTCAGAATAATGTGGAGTGAATCTAGTCTCATCTGGTCTGAATCCAGTTCATCTGATCTAAATCCAGTTTTATCTGATCTGATTTCGGTTTTATCTGGTCTGACTCCAGTTTCATCTGGTCTGACTCCAGTTTCATCTGATCTAAATCCAATTTCATCTGATCTAATTCCAGTTTCATCTGGTCTGACTCCAGTTGTATCTGGTCTAAATCCAGTTTCATCTGATCTAAATCCAGTTGTAACTGGTCTGACTCCAGTTTTATCTGGTCTGACTCCAGTTTCCTTTGGTCTAAATCCAGTTTTATCTGGTCTGAATTCGGTTTTATCTGGTCTGACTCCAGTTTCATCTGGTCTGACTCCAGTTTCATTTGGTCTGACTCCAGTTTCATCTGATCTAATTCCAGTTTCATCTGATCTGACTCTAGTTTCATCTGGTCTGACTCTAGTTTCATCTGGTCTGACTCTAGTTTCATCTGGTCTAAATCCAGTTTCATCTGGTCTAAATCCAGTTTTATCTGGTCTGACTCTAGTTTCATCTGGTCTGACTCTAGTTTCATCTGGTCTAAATCCAGTTTCATCTGGTCTGACTCCAGTTTCATCTGGTCTAAATCCAGTTTCATCTGTTCTGACTCCAGTTTTATCTGGTCTGACTCCAGTTTTATCTGGTCTAAATCCAGTTTTATCTGGTCTGTCACTCCTCCAGTTTCATCTGGTCTGACTCCAGTCACATCTGGTCTAAATCCAGTTTTATCTGGTTTGACTCCAGTTTTATTTGGTCTGACTCCAGTTTTATCTGGTCTGACTCCAGTTTTATCTGGTCTGACTCCAGTTGTATCTGGTCTGACTCCAGTTTTATCTGGTCTGACTCCAGTTGTATCTGGTCTGACTCCAGTTTTATCTGGTCTGACTCCAGTTTCATCTGGTCTAAATCCAGTTTCATCTGGTCTGACTCTAGCTTTATCTGGTCTAAATCCAGTTTTACTAGTTTCTCTGGTCTGACTCCAGTTTCATCTGGTCTGACTCCAGTTTTCTCTGGTCTGACTCCATCACATCTGGTCAAATCCAGTTTCATCTGGTCTGACTCCAGTCACATCTGGTCTAAATCCAGTTTTCATCTGGTCTGACTCCAGTTGTATCTGGTTTGACTCCAGTTTTATCTGGTCTGACTCCAGTTTTATCTGGTCTGACTCCAGTTTTATCTGGTCTGACTCCAGTTTTATCTGGTCTGAGTCCAGTTTTATCTGGTCTGACTCCAGTTTCATCTGGTCTGACTCTAGTTTCATCTGGTCTGACTCCAGTTTTATCTGGTCTGACTCCAGTTGTATCTGGTCTGACTCCAGTTTTATCTGGTCTGACTCCAGTTGTATCTGGTTTGACTCCAGTTTTATCTGGTCTGACTCTAGTTTCATCTGGTCTAAATCCAGTTTCATCTGGTCTGACTCCAGTCACATCTGGTCTGACTCCAGTTTCATCTGGTCTGACTCCAGTCACATCTGGTCTAAATCCAGTTTCATCTGGTCTGACTCCAGTCACATCTGGTCTAAATCCAGTTTTATCTGGTCTGACTCCAGTCTTATCTGGTCTAAATCCAGTTTTATCTGGTCTGACTCCATCTGGTCTGACTCTAGTTTCGTCTGGTCTGACTCCAGTTTTCATCTGGTCTAAATCCAGTTTCATCTGGTCTGACTCCAGTCACATCTGTCTGACTCCAGTTTCATCTGGTCTGACTCCAGTCACATCTGGTCTAAATCCAGTTTTTCATCTGGTCTGACTCCATCATCTGGTCTAAATCCAGTTTATCTGGTCTGACTCCAGTCTTAATCTGGTCTAAATCCCGTCTTTATCCAGTTTTATCTGGTCTGACTCTAGTTTCATCTGGTCTGACTCTAGTTTCGTCTGGTCTGTCTGGTCTAAATCCAGTTTTATCTGGTCTGACTCCAGTCTTATCTGGTCTGACTCCAGTCCATCTGGTCTACTCCAGTTTCTCTGGTCTGACTCCAGTCTTTCTCTGACTCCAGTTCTTTTCCTGACTCTGACTCCAGTTTTTCATCTGGTCTGACTCCAGTCTTCATTGGTCTGAAATCCAGTTTTATCTGGTCTGACTCCAGTTTTATTTCTGGTCTCAAATCCAGTTTTTTCCTGTCACTCTGTCTCCCATCTGGTCTGACTCCATCTGTTAGTTTGGTCTGACTCCAGTGGTCTGGTCTGACTCCAGTCTTATCTGGTCTAAATCCAGTTTTCTGGTCTGACTCCAGTTTCATCTGGTCTGACTCTAGTTTCGTCTGGTCTGATCCATTTTATCTGGTCTGACTCCAGTTTCATCTGGTCTGACTCCAGTTTCATCTGGTCTGACCAGTTTCATATGGTCTGACTCCAGTCACATCTGGTCTAATCCAGTTTTATCTGGTCTGACTCTCATCTTCATCTGGTCTGACTCCAGTTTTCTGGTCTGACTCCAGTCTTATCTGGTCTAAATCCAGTTTTATCTGGTCTGACTCCAGTCATCTTCATCTGGTCTGGACTCTGACTCTTCATCTGGTTTTCATCTCCAGTTTTATCTGTCTGACTCCAGTTTCATCCAGTTTCATCTGGTCTGACTCCAGTCACATCTGGTCTGTCCAGTTTATCTGGTCTAAATCCAGTTTTATCTGGTCTGACTCTAGTTTAATCTGGTCTGACTCTAGTTTCGTCTGGTCTGACTCCAGTCTTATCTGGTCTAAATCCAGTTTTATCTGGTCTGACTCCAGTTTCATCTGGTCTGACTCCAGTCTCTGGTCTAAATCCATTTTTATCTTGGTCTGACTCCAGTTTCATCATCTGGTCTGACTCCAGTCACATCTGGTCTGAAATCTCAGTTTAATCTGGTCTGACTCCAGTCTGGTCTAAATCCAGTTTTATCTGGTCTGACTCCAGTTTTACTCCAGTGGTCTGACTCTAGTTGGTCTGATCATCTGGTCTACTCCAGTTTTATCTGGTCTGACTCCATCTGGTCTATCTTTTTATTTGATCTGACTCCAGTTTCATCTGGTCTGACTCCAGTCACATCTGGTCTAAATCCAGTTTTATCTGGTCTGACTCCAGTTTCCAGTCTGGTCTAAATCCAGTTTATCTGGTCTGACTCCAGTTTCATCTGGTCTGACTCCAGTTTGGTCTGACTCCAGGTCTGGTCTACTCAGTTTTATCTGGTCTGACTCCAGTTTTCATCTGGTCTAAATCCAGTTTCATCTGGTCTGACTCTAGCTTTATCTGGTCTAAATCCAGTTTTAGCTGGTCTGACTCCAGTTTCATCTGGTCTGACTCCAGTTTCATCTGGTCTGACTCCAGTCACATCTGGTCTAAATCCAGTTTCATCTGGTCTGACTCCAGTCACATCTGGTCTAAATCCAGTTTCATCTGGTCTGACTCCAGTTTCTGGTCTGAAATCCAGTTTTATATCTGGTCTGACTCCAGTTTTATCTGGTCTGGTCTCCAGTTTTATCTGGTCTGACTCCAGTTTATCTGGTCTGACTCTCCGGTCTGATCCAGTTTTATCTGGTCTGACTCCAGTTTCATCTGGTCTGACTCTAGTTTCATCTGGTCTGACTCCAGTTTTATCTGGTCTGACTCCAGTTGTATCTGGTCTGACTCAGTTTTCTCTGGTCTGACTCCAGTTTATCTGGTCTACTCCAGTTTTATCTGGTCTGACTCTAGTTTCATCTGGTCTAAATCCAGTTTTCTGATCCAGTGGTCTGGTCTCACCAGGTCTCTCCAGTTTCACTGTCACATCTGGTCTGAAATCCAGTCTTTATCTGGTCTGCCTGACTCCAGTCTTATCTGGTCTAAATCTGGTCTGACTCTATTTTTCATCTGGTCTGACTCCAGTTTCATCTGGTCTGACTCCAGTTTCACATCTGGTCTGACTCCAGTTCATCTGGTCTGACTCCAGTCACATCTGGTCTAAATCCAGTTTTATCTGGTCTGACTCCAGTCTACATCTGGTCTAAAATCCAGTTTCTGGTCTACTCTAGTTTCATCTGGTCTGACTCTAGTTTCGTCTGGTCTGACTCAGTTTCTTCTGTCTATCTGGTCTGACTCCAGTCTTATCTGGTCTAAATCCAGTTCTATCTGGTCTGACTCCAGTCACATCTGGTCTGACTCTAGTTTCGTCTGGTCTGACTCCAGTCTTATCTGGTCTAAATCCAGTTTTATCTGGTCTGACTCTAGTTTCATCTGGTCTGACTCTAGTTTCATCTAGTCTAAATCCAGTTTCATCTGGTCTGACTCCAGTCACATCTGGTCTGACTCCAGTTTCATCTGGTCTGACTCCAGTCACATCTGGTCTAAATCCAGTTTTATCTGGTCTGACTCCAGTCTTATCTGGTCTAAATCCAGTTTTATCTGGTCTGACTCCAGTTTTAACTGGTCTGACTCCAGTCTTATCTGGTCTAAATCCAGTTTTATCTGGTCTGACTCCAGTTTCATCTGGTCTGACTCTAGTTTCATCTGGTCTGACTCCAGTTTTATCTGGTCTGACTCCAGTTTTATCTGGTCTGACTCCAGTTTCATCTGGTCTGACTCCAGTCACATCTGGTCTGACTCCAGTCTTATCTGGTCTAAATCCAGTTTTATCTGGTCTGACTCTAGTTTCATCTGGTCTGACTCTAGTTTCATCTGGTCTGACTCCAGTCTTATCTGGTCTAAATCCAGTTTTATCTGGTCTGACTCCAGTTTCATCTGGTCTGACGCCAGTCACATCTGGTCTAAATCCATTTTTATTTGATCTGACTCCAGTTTCATCTGGTCTGACTCCAGTCACATCTGGTCTAAATCCAGTTTTATCTGGTCTGACTCCAGTCTTATCTGGTCTAAATCCAGTTTTATCTGGTCTGACTCTAGTTTCATCTGGTCTGACTCTAGTTTCGTCTGGTCTGACTCCAGTCTTATCTGGTCTAAATCCAGTTTTATCTGGTCTGACTCCAGTTTTAACTGGTCTGACTCCAGTCTTATCTGGTCTAAATCCAGTTTTATCTGGTCTGACTCCAGTTTCATCTGGTCTGACTCTAGTTTCATCTGGTCTGACTCCAGTTTTATCTGGTCTGACTCCAGTTTTATCTGGTCTGACTCCAGTTTCATCTGGTCTGACTTCAGTCACATCTGGTCTGACTCCAGTCTTATCTGGTCTAAATCCAGTTTTATCTGGTCTGACTCCAGTTTCATCTGGTCTGACGCCAGTCACATCTGGTCTAAATCCAGTTTCATCTGGTCTGACGCCAGTCACATCTGGTCTAAATCCAGTTTTATCTGGTCTGACTCCAGTCACATCTGGTCTGACATTAGCTTCATCTGGTCTGACTCCAGTTTCATCTGGTCTGACTCCAGTTTTATCTGGTCTGACTCCAGTCTTATCTGGTCTAAATCCAGTTTTATCTGGTCTGACTCCAGTTTCATCTGGTCTGACTCCAGTCACATCTGGTCTGAATCCAGTTTTATCTGGTCTGACTCCAGTTTTATCTGGTCTGAATGTCCTGTAGTCTGAATGTTTATTCTAAAAGTGTGAGGTTTTTTTGTCATATTTGCACGTTGTGCAAAACATTTGAAGAAAAAGTTGTTTTTGCTGCTGAAGAATTGGCTGTTGTTGTCAAATTGTGGATTTTGTATAAAAACAATCAGATATTTTTGTCATCAGATCAAGAATTTTACAAAACAACAACTTTTTAATCATAAAAACTTTTTTAATAACAAATCTGATTGTGACTTAAAATCAGAACTTTTTAGTTACTCCAACTTTTTGTCCTGTAGTCACAAATCTGTCCTCTAAAATGTTCCTGGTCCCTGCAGGCAGGTCCAGACCATCTGAAGCGTCTCCAGAACCAGAACCAGAACCAGCTCCTCCGGCTCTGGTTTCCTGCTGTAATGAGGAGCTGCTGGCGGCCCCCCCCCTGGACCCTGCAGGCAGGTCCAGACCATCTGAAGCGTCCTTCAGAACCAGAACCAGCTCCTCCAGCTCTGGTTTCCTGCTGTAATAAGGAGCTGCTGGCGGCCCCCCTGGACCCTGCAGGCAGGTCCAGACCATCTGAAGCGTCTCCAGAACCAGAACCAGAACCAGCTCCTCCAGCTCTGGTTTCCTGCTGTAATGAGGAGCTGCTGGCGCCCCCCCTGGACCCTGTGGATTTATGGGGCCCCTCCTGCAGCTGTGCAGCCTTTACACGCCCACCACATCTGGATGTGGGGGCCCCCTGGTCCCTGCGGCGGCGGCGGGACAGGCGTCTGCATGTCTGCTGACGGGACGGACGCATAAATACGTGGAGGTCCACACGAGGACGTCAGAGCGTCTGCAGGTGGAGGACAGAACGGAGCCTGAGAGACGGCAGCATGGACGTTCTGAGGCTGGTCGCCTTCAGCCGTGAGTATCCTCCTCATCCTCTTCATCCTCTTCATCCTCTTCATCCTCTACCTCCTCTACCTCCTCGTCCTTCCTCGTCGTGTCCCAGATGTTTGTGCATCAGCTCCAGATGTTGTTCTGACCCGTACTATCATGTGTTTCAGTTCTGGCTTCAGTCTGCTGCTTCACTCCAGCTGCTGGTGAGTCCCAGTAAAACTCAAACTAACCCAGTTTGAAGGAAGATTATAAAGATTTAAATGCTCTGCTGCGACTGCTAATAATGATAATAATACATATGAAAGTCAGTTAGACGTTTCAGCAAACGTTCATGTGATTAGATTTGAAAGAACAGCTTCTTGATTGTAAAATTAGGTGATATTTTTTAAAGGAAGGAGTGTAGTTCTTGAAACAACAGACAACTTTTTACAATCCTATTTTATGAATGTGTTCGTATTATTACCAATATTACCAACAGTATCGTCTCACCTGATGGATGGACTTTAGTGGCCTCTCTTGATGGAGCGGGTTCTGGTCAAAACTCCCAGAATCCTTCACTGACCTTGATCAAAGGTCTAAATGTCACCAGACAGACTATTTCAGTTCAACACCGCCACCGTGGGAGGAGGATTCTGGGTTCTTCATGTCAGTTCTCTTCAGGAACTGAATTCAGAATAACGTGGAGTAACTAGTCTCATCTGGTCTGAATCCAATTTCATCTGGTCAAAATCCAATTTCATCTAGTCTTAATGAAGTTTTATCTGGTCTAAATCCAGTTTTATCTGGTCTGACTCCAGTTTTATCTGGTTTGACTCCAGTTTTATCTGGTCTGACTCCAGTTTTATCTGGTCTAAATCCAGTTTTATCTGGTCTGACTCCAGTTTTATCTGGTCTGACTCCAGTTTCATCTGGTCTGACTCCGGTTTTATCTGGTCTGACTCCAGTTTTATCTGGTTTGACTCCAGTTTCATCTGGCCTAAATCCAGTTTTATTTGGTCTGACTCCAGTTTCATCTGGTCTAAATCCAGTTTTATCTGGTTTGACTCCAGTTTTATCTGGTCTAAATCCAGTTTTATCTGGTCTGACTCCAGTTTTATCTGGTCTGACTCCAGTTTTATCTGGTCTGACTCCAGTTTCATCTGGTCTAAATCCAGTTTTATCTGGTTTGACTCCAGTTTCATCTGGTCTAAATCCAGTTTTATCTGGTCTGACTCCAGTTTCATCTGGTCTAAATCCAGTTTTATCTGGTTTGACTCCAGTTTTATCTGGTCTAAATCCAGTTTTATCTGGTCTGACTCCAGTTTTATCTGGTCTGACTCCAGTTTCATCTGGTCTAAATCCAGTTTTATCTGATCTGACTCCAGTTTTATCTGGTTTGACTCCAGTTTTATCTGGTCTGACTCCAGTTTCATCTGGTCTAAATCCAGTTTTATCTGATCTGACTCCAGTTTTATCTGGTCTAAATCCAGTTTTATCTGGTTTGACTCCAGTTTTATCTGGTCTAAATCCAGTTTCATCTGGTCTGACTCCAGTTTCATCTGGTCTGACTCCAGTTTCATCTGGTCAAAATCCAGTTTCATCTGGTCTGACTCCAGTTTTATCTGGTCTGACTCCAGTTTTATCTGGTTTGACTCCAGTTTTATCTGGTCTGACTCCAGTTTCATCTGGTCTAAATCCAGTTTCATCTGGTCTGACTCCAGTTTCATCTGGTCAAAATCCAGTTTCATCTGGTCTGACTCCAGTTTCATCTGGTCAAAATCCAGTTTCATCTGGTCTGACTCCAGTTTCATCTGGTCAAATCCAGTTTCATCTGGTCTGACTCCAGTTTCATCTGGTCTGACTGCAGTTTCATCTGGTCAAAATCCAATTTCATCTGGTCTAAATGAAGGTTTATCTGGTCTAAATCCAGTTTCATCTGGTCTGACTCCAGTTTCATCTGGTCTGACTCTAGTTTTGTATGGTCTAAATCTTTTTACACACCTATTTTATGAATGTGTTTGTACACAATATTACCAACAGTATCGTCTCACCTTGACTCGTCTGAGCTTTAGCTCCTCCCATTCCTGATCAATCTGACGTGGCTCCACCCTTTAAAACAGCTTCAGCTCTTCTGGGGGATTTCTGTCCATTAGTGAGGTCAAACCCTGATGTTGGACCAGAAGTTCTGGTTCTCAGTCTCCGTTCTCCTGGAAACCACCAAACCCAGACTCTCCCATCAGATCACCAGATGCAGAAGTGGGTTTGGGTCTGGAGTCCAGTGGTGGCTGCTTTACTTCACCATGGAAACCCATCCATGAAGCTCTCTGCTCTGTTGTTGAGCTGATCTGAAGGACTCATGAAGTCTGGAGGTCTGTAGTGATCTTCAGCATCCTCTGGCCCCGCCCCCTCAGTTTACCTGTCCTACTACTGCATGGCTGAGCTGCTGTCGTTCCCAAACACTTCCATTTCCTGATAATCCAGCTGACAGTTGACGGTGGAATATTTAGGAGCAACTGGATTTGTCTCTCAGGTGTTTCTCAGGTGTATCTCAGGTGTTTCTCAGGTGTTTCTCTGGTGTTTCTCAGGTGTCTCTCAGGTGTTTCTCAGATGTTTCTCTGGTGTTTCTCAGGTGTTTCTCTGGTGTTTCTCAGGTGTTTCTCTGGTGTTTCTCAGATGTTTCTCAGGTGTTTCTCTGGTGTCACTCAGGTGTCTCTCAGGTGTCTCTCAGGTGTTTCTCAGGTGTTTCACAGGTGTTTCTCAGGTGTTTCTCTGGTATTTCTCTGGTGTTTCTCAGGTGTTTCACAGGTGTCTCTCAGGTGTTTCTCTGGTGTTTCACAGGTGTTTCTCAGGTGTTTCTCTGGTGTTTCTCTGGTGTTTCTCAGGTGTTTCACAGGTGTTTCTCAGTGTTTCTCAGATGTTTCTCAGGTGTTTCTCAGGTGTTTCTCATGTGTTTCTCAGATGTTTCTCAGGTGTTTCTCTGGTGTCTCTCAGGTGTCTCTCAGGTGTTTCTCAGGTGTTTCTCAGATGTTTTTCTGGTGTTTCTCAGGTGTTTCACAGGTGTTTCTCAGGTGTTTCTCTGGTATTTCTCTGGTGTTTCTCAGGTGTTTCTCAGGTGTCTCTCAGGTGTTTCTCAGGTGTTTCTCTGGTGTTTCTCAGGTGTTTCTCTGGTGTTTCTCAGGTGTCTCTCAGGTGTTTCTCTGGTGTTTCTCAGATGTTTCTCTCAGGTGTTTTCTCTGGTGTCTCTCAGGTGTCTCTCAGGTGTTTCTCAGGTGTTTCTCAGGTTGGTGTTTCTCTCAGGTGTTTCTCAGGTGGTGTTCTCAGGTTTTCTCTGTTTCTCAGGTTTCTCTGGGGTTCTCAGGTGTTTCTCAGGTGTTTTCTCTGGTGTTTTCTCTGGTGTTTCTCAGGTGTCTTCTCAGGTGTCTCTCAGGTGTTTCTCTGGTGTTTCTCAGGTGTTCACAGTGTTTCTCAGGTGTTTCTCAGGTGTTCTCAGGTGTCTCTCAGGTGTTCTCAGGTGTTTTCTCTCAGATGTTTCTCAGGTTTTCTCTCTGGTGTCTCTCAGGTGTCTCTCAGGTGTTCTCAGGTGTTTCTCTGGTGTTTCTCAGGTGTTTCACAGGTGTTTCTCAGGTGTTTCTCATGTGTTTCTCAGATGTTTCTCAGGTGTTTCTCTGGTGTTTCTCTGGTGTCTCTCAGGTGTTTCTCAGGTGTTTCTCAGGTGATTCTCTGGTGTTTCTCTGGTGTTTCTCAGGTGTCTCTCAGGTGTCTCTCAGGTGTTTCTCTGGTGTTTCACAGGTGTTTCTCAGATGTTTCTCAGGTGTCTCTCAGGTGTCTCTCAGGTGTTTCTCAGATGTTTCTCAGGTGTTTCTCTGGTGTCTCTCAGGTGTTTCTCAGGTGTTTCTCAGGTGTTTCTCATGTGTTTCTCAGATGTTTCTCAGATGTTTCTCAGGTGTTTCTCAGGTGTTTCTCTGGTGTTCTCAGGTGTTTCTCAGGTGTTTCTCAGGTGTTTCTCAGGTGTTTCTCAGGTGTTTCTCTGGTGTTTCTCTGGTGTTTCTCAGGTGTTTTACAGGTGTTTCACAGGTGTTTCTCAGGGGTTTCTCTGGTGTTTCACAGGTGTTTCTCAGGTGTTTCTCAGGTGTTTCTCAGGTGTTTCTCATGTGTTTCTCAGATGTTTCTCAGGTGTTTCTCAGGTGTTTCTCAGGTGTCATCCTATCACCTGGATTCACTGAGCTCCTGAGAGAGACCCATTCTTTCACAGATGTTTCTAGAAACAGTCTGCATGTCTAGGTGGTTCATTTATACACCTGTGGACATGGAAGAGACTGGAACACCTGGTTCTGATCATCTGGATGGATGAACAAATAATTTTGGTGATATAGTTTACTTAATAAAATCGTTGAAGTTATATATGAATATCTATATATGTGTTTAAAATGTTCCAAATAATTTCAAATGAAAATCTGTATGTATGGATTAAAAAAGTAAATGTTAAAAGATCTGGAATTGAGATACATAATTATGAATTGTGGGCTTTTAAAAATATATATTTTATGTATTTTAATTTATTTTAAATTTCATTTTTTAAGTATAATACAGTTGAAACTAGAAGTGTCCAACCAGTCTATAAAAACATAAAACTTTAATGAGTCTGAACGTCTCCAGTTTCTGTTCTGTCTCGGCTCAGTGGTTCTGGTTTCCTTCCAGAAGCTTCTCTCAGTAGTTTTCTGAGTTCTGGTCCGGTCCTCCTGACAGAACCGGAGGAACTGGGTCAGGTTTGGAGGTCTCCTGTTCAGCTCTGACCTCAGATGTTCTCCAGGACTGAGATCGGGTCTTTGTGATGTCCACTCCAGAACATGGACTCTGTAGTCCTGAAGCCTCTTAGTAACTAATCTGGTGGTGCGTTCAGGGTCGTCGTCCATCTGGAGACCCGTTAGTGTCCAAACTAAACTGAGTGGTCCTTCAGTCCATGTTGGTCCAGGACTGGTTTCTGTGGATGATGACCCTCTCTGACCAGCTTCAGTTCTAGGGTTGGTTCAGGTTCATCTCTGGGACTCAGAACCGTCTCCTTCCTGAGGACTATGATGGTGGACGTTCCCATGGTGGTTCTACTGGTGGTTCTACTGGTGGAGAACTGTTGGAGCAGATGAACGAGGCTCCTTCAGACGTCTGGAAACTGGACCATGATGAACCAGACTGGTGGAGGTCTCTACTGATATCTTGGCTGATTTCTTTAGATTTTCCCATGATGCCACAGGAGGAATCAGTGAGTCTGAGGTGTTTAGATACATCCACTCCAGTTAACTCAGATGTTGTTAATGAACCAATCAGAAGCTTCCAGAGCTGTGACATCATCATCTGGACTGTTTAAAGGGTTAATGATCTCAGTGGATGGAAACTTGTGACTGAAGAAAGTCATAAAAATCAAAAATATTCTCTCTCTCATGAACTATTAAAATAATGTTTGTTATTAACTAAAACAGGAAAAGTTTAGTCTGATTTAATGTCAGACAGTGAGGAAATAAAAGTTATGTCTTTTTTATAGAGTGATGGAAACAATATATTTATAAAATCAAGTATTTTTAGTGTAATAAATTTATTAATTTTATCTTGATTCTTAGAATAATTTGATATAAATATAATGTCCTATGTGTTTAGATATATGAAACTATTTTAATATTTCAGATCCTTGTTTTGGATTTATTTTAAATTCAGTTTCTGTCTTCTTATAACTTCCTGTTTTATTTTGAAATTCTGATTTTCATAACCAAAGTTCCTGTGAACTTTGAAAGTGTCCATTTTTGCTTTGCTTTGATGAAGGTGTCAATATTCTTAAATATTTAATATGACAGAATTTTAATATTGAACCATAAAATATTATTTAAATTCATATTCTAGGTTTTTTTCTTACATGATATAAATGTACAGTAATTTTAAATAAAAACATTCAAATATTTAAATACTTCACATTTCTTAATACTATAATCAATTTCTTTCTGCCTTTAAAATACTGGTTAGTTTTCGGACAAATATTTGGACACTGTTCCATCTGCCAGGACGTCTGAATCTGAGTCCAAATCCATCCCTGATACAGAGTGCAGTACCCCAATCTGACCACTAGAGCGTCCGACAGGAGCTTTTACTTGCACTCTGACTATTAGATGTTTGTTTCAACAGAGGGTGAGGTTGTCTACGCCTGTCTCAATGGAACAGTTCACCTGTCCTGTGGTAAGGAACACACACACACATTCACCTGAATGCTCTGATGTCATCAACACATTCACCTGTCTGTTCTGATGTCATCAACACATTCACCCGAATGCTCTGATGTCATCAACACATTCACCGATCCTTCCTGATATCATCAACTCATTCACCTGTCTGCTCTGATGTCATCAACACATTCAGCTGTCTGTTCTGATATCATCAACACATGCACCTGTCTGCTCTGATGCCATCAACACATGCACCTGTCTGCTCTGATATCATCAACACATTCACCTGTCTGTTCTGATGTCATCAACACATTCACCCGGATGCTCTGATGTCATCAACACATTCACCAGTCCTTCCTGATATCATCAACTCATTCACCTGTCTGCTCTGATGTCATCAACACATTCACCTGTCTGCTCTGATGTCATCAACACTTTCACCTGTCCTTCCTGATATCATCAACTCATTCACCTGTCTGCTCTGATGTCATCAACACATTCACCTGTCTGCTCTGATGTCATCAACACTTTCACCTGTCCTTCCTGATGTCATCAACACATCCACCTGTCGTTCCTGATGTCATAAACACATTCACCTGTCTGCTTTGATATCATCAACACATTCACCTGTCTGCTCTTATATCATCAACACATTTACCTGTCCTTCCTGATGTCATCAACACCTGCGCCTAGAGACAATTGTCATTGTAACAGACGCTATATAAATAAAATTGAATTGAATTGAATTGAACACATTCACCTGTCCTTCCTGATGTCATAAACACATTCACCTGTCTGCTTTGATATCATCAACACATTCACCTGTCTGCTCTGATGTCATCAACACATGCACCTGTCTGCTCTTATATCATCAACACATTCACCTGTCCTTCCTGATGTCATAAACACATTCACCTGTCTGCTCTGATGTCATCAACACATGCACCTGTCTGCTCTGATATCATCAACACATTCACCTGTCCCTCCTGATGTCATAAACACATTCACCTGTCTGCTCTGATATCATCAACATATTCACCTGTCTGCTCTAAAGTCATCAACACATTCACCTGTCCTTCCTGATGTCATAAACACACTCACCTGTCTGCTCTGATATCATCAACACATTCACCTGTCTGCTCTGATGTAATGAACACATTCACTTGTCTGCTCTAAAGTCATGAACACATTCACCTGTCTGCTCTAAAGTCATCAACACATTCACCTGTCCTTTCTGATGTCATCAACTCATTCACCTGTCTGTTCTGTTGTCATCATCGCATTCACCTGTCTACTCTGATGTCATCAACACATTCACCTGTCTGCTCTGATGTCATCAACATGTTCACCTGTCTGTTGTGATGTCATCAACATATTCACCTGTCTGCTCTGATGTCATCAACACATTCACCTGTCCTTCCTGATGTCATCAACACATTCACCTGTCTGCTCTGATGTCATCAACATGTTCACCTGTCTGCTCTGATATCTTTAATACATTCACCTGTCTGTTCTGTTGTCATCAACACATTCACCTGTCTGTTCTGATGTCATCAACACATTCACCTTTCCTTTCTGATGTAATCAACACATTCACCTGTCTGCTCTGATGTCATCAACATATTCACCTGTCTGCTCTGATATTATCAGTACATTCACCTGTCTACTCTGTTGTCATCAACACATTCACCTGTCTACTCTGATGTCATCAACACATTCACCTATCTGCTCTGATGTCATCAACATGTTCACCTGTCTGTTCTGATGTCATCAACACATTCACCTGTCCTTTCTGATGTCATCAACACATTCACCTGTCCACTCTGATGTCATCAACATGTTCACCTGTCTGCTCTGATGTCATCAACATGTTCACCTGTCTGCTCTGATAACATTAATACATTCACCTGTCTACTCTGATATCATCAACACTTTCACCTATCTGCTCTGATGTCATCAACATGTTCACCTGTCTGTTCTGATGTCATCAATACATTCACCTGTCCGCTCTGATGTCATCAACATGTTCACCTGTCTGCTCTGATGTCATCAACATGTTCACCTGTCTACTCTGATATCATCAACACTTTCACCTGTCTGCTCTGACGTCATCAACATGTTCACCTGTCTGCTCTGACGTCATCAACATGTTCACCTGTCTACTCTGATATCATCAACACACTTTCACCTGTCTGCTCTGACGTCATCAACACATTCACCTGTCCTCCTCATCCATGTTCACCTGTCTGCTCTGATGTCATCAACATGTTCACCTGTCTGCTCTGAATCTTTATACATTCACCTGTCTGTTCTGTTGTCATCAACACATTCACCTGTCTGTTCTGATGTCATCAACACATTCACCTTTCCTTTCTGATGTAATCAACACATTCACCTGTCTGCTCTGATGTCATCAACATATTTACCTGTCTGCTCTGATATTATCAGTACATTCACCTGTCTACTCTGTTGTCATCAACACATTCACCTGTCTACTTTGATGTCATCAACACATTCACCTATCTGCTCTGATGTCATCAACATGTTCACCTGTCTGTGTCTGATGTCATCAACACATTCACCTGTCCTTTCTGATTTCATCAACACATTCACCTGTCCACTCTCTGATGTCATCAACATGTTCACCTGTCTGCTCTGATGTCATCAACATGTTCACCTGTCTGCTCTGATAACATTAATACCATTCACCTGTCTACTCTGATATCATCAACACTTTCACCTATCAGCTCTGATGTCATCAACATGTTCACCTGTCTGTTCTGATGTCATCAATACATTCACCTGTCCGCTCTGATGTCATCAACATGTTCACCTGTCTGTTCTGATGTCATCAATACATTCACCTGTCCGCTCTGATGTCATCAACATGTTCACCTGTCTGCTCTGACGTCATCAACACGTTTACCTGTCTGCTCTGACGTCATCAACATGTTCACCTATGTTACGCCCCAGTTCGCGAGGGAAAAGGACGCAACTTAAAACCAGATGTAATTGGTAAATAAAGTTATTTAATAGAGTTAAGAACTGAATGAAACCAAAAGAACAATCAATACAACAAAAAACAACGTCTCAAAAAAGTAAATAGGCAAGTCGTTAATAATACAACCAGAAAGCAAACTAGGCTCCGCTGGTCCATGTCAGAGTTCATTAATAGGTTGAGCTGCTGTCTCCTGCTCGGTGCCTCAGCTGACCTGCTCCTCCTGGAGGAGGTCAGGTGACCTGCTCCTCCTGGAGGAAGTTAAGTTACCTGCTCCTCCTGGAGGAAGTCAGGTGACCTGCTCCTCCCCTAACTCTAACCCTAACCCTCACCTGACCTGCTCCTCCTGGAGGAGGTCAGGTGACCTGCTCCTCCTGGAGGAAGTTAAGTTACCTGCTCCTCCTGGAGGAGGTTAAGTTAACTGCCCCTCCTGGAGGAGGTTAAGTTACCTGCTCCTCCTGGAGGAAGTCAGGTGACCTGCTCCTCCCCTAACCCTCACCTGACCTGCTCCTCCTGGAGGAGGTTAAGTTACCTGCTCCTCCTGGAGGAGGTCAGGTGACCTTCTCCTCAAGGAGGAAGTTAAGTTACCTGCTCCTCCTGGAGGAAGTCAGGTGACCTGCTCCTCCCCTAACCCTAACCCTAACCCTCACCTGACCTGCTCCTCCTGGAGGAGGTCAGGTGACCTGCTCCTCCTGGAGGAAGTTAAGTTACCTGCTCCTCCTGGAGGAAGTCAGGTGACCTGCTCCTCCCCTAACCCTAACCCTAACCCTCACCTGACCTGCTCCTCCTGGAGGAGGTCAGGTGACCTGCTCCTCCTGGAGGAAGTTAAGTTACCTGCTCCTCCTGGAGGAAGTCAGGTGACCTGCTCCTCCTGGAGGAGGTTAAGTTACCTGCTCTCCTGGAGGAAGTCAGGTGACCTGCTCCTCCCCTAACCCTCACCTGACCTGCTCCTCCTGGAGGAGGTCAGGTGACCTTCTCCTCCTGGAGGAGGTTAAGTTACCTGCCCCTCCTGGAGGAAGTCAGGTGACCTGCTCCTCCCTAACCCTCACCTGACCTGCTCCTCCCTAACCCTCACCTGACCTGCTCCTCCTGGAGGAGGTCAGGTGACCTGCTCCTCCTGGAGGAAGTTAAGTTACCTGCTCCTCCTGGAGGAAGTCAGGTGACCTGCTCCTCCTGGAGGAAGTCAGGTGACCTGCTCCTCCCCTAACCCTAACCCTAACCCTCACCTGACCTGCTCCTCCTGGAGGAGGTCAGGTGACCTGCTCCTCCTGGAGGAGGGTTAGGGTTAGACTCACTGTCCATGTTTAGATCCGATCTTCTTCCCACCAGGAGCCTCTGCTCTGCCTTGATTGTTCCAAACTGTTTCTGGTTGTTTAATTGTAGTTTTATTTAATTATTCTTCAGCCGTACCTGTGTTCTCTGAACTCAGCTGACTGTAGCTGAGGTGTCAGGTTGTGATGTCATCAACAGTCATCAGAAGTAGATCTGCAGTAACGTCCCGCTGTCCTCCTGCAGATGTTGGCAGTAAGATAAACCTGGACCACATCCTCTACAAGGTCGGCGTGGGGACGAGGTGTGGCGAGGGCAAACAGCACCCCGACGACGGCCCCGACAACTACTGCTCGTTCCCCTGGGCTGAGATGGTGGTGGAGGATCTGTAAGGAACCTCCAGATCTTCCTGGTGCCTTCACTCTCTGAAGAGTAGAAACAAGCCCATGTGTCCTTCCTCATATTAGGAACTTATGGTCTCAAAATAGGATTTTGTTGTCTAAATTAATATTTCTTGTTATCAAATTCAGATTTCATGGCATCAGGTTAATATTTTATGGTCTTCAAAGATTTTTTCATTTTGTCCTGGAATTTAAATTCAGTTCAGACTGTTTTTATATGTGAAGTTAGAAAAGGTTAAAAGATGAATATAAATGCGTCTGAAGTCTCAGGAAGACTTAAAACTACAACTCCCAGCATGCATTTGGCTGAGAAACATCTTATTAGAAAGCTTCAAATGCAGATGCATGCTGTTCTTCTTCTGACTCTGGATCAGTTTAGAATGAATTTGAAGGTTTTATCTTCATCAGTGTCCCTCCTCTGAGTGTCTTCCAGTGGCACCAGCAGAGGAGGATCATGGGTACTGTAGTTGTTTGAGCTGACCTGCCTGTTGGGGGTGTCGTTTCTGCAGCTGTGGAAACCGGAGGTCCTGCGAGGTCCCTGTCACAGAGCTGGTGTTTGGAGAGTATCCATGCCAGGAGCAGACCAGATACCTGGAGGTGTCCTACAGCTGCGTCAAGCCTCTGCCTCCACCTGCTCCACCAGCTCCGCCCAAACCTGACTGGTACGTGACACACTGACTGTACCAAAACACCTGACTGTGACTGTAAACAACACCTGACTGTACACACAAACACCTGACTGTACACGTGTACAAACACTGACTGTACACGACTGTACGTACAAAACACCTGACTGTACCTACAAACACCTACTGTACGAACAACACCTGACAACTGTACAAAACACCTGACCTGACTGTACGTACAACAAACACCTGACTGTAACTACAAACACCTGACTGTAAGTACAAACACCTGACTGTACGACTGTACAAACACCTGACTGTACTGACTGTAAGTACAAACAAACAAACACTGACTGTACGTACAAACACCTGTACGTACAACCCTGTAAGTACAAACACCTGACTGTACGAACAACACTGTAACGACAAACACCTGACTGTACGTACAAAACACCTGACTGTAAGACAAACACTGACTGTACGTACAAACACCTGACTGTACGAAAAACAACACCTTACTGTACGTACAAACACCTACTGTACGTACTGTACCTGACAAACACCTGACTGTACGAACAAACACCTGACTGTACGTGTACAAAACACCTGACTGTACCTACTGTAACACACCTGACTGTACAAAACACCTGAACACCTGACTGTACGTGTACACGTACAAACACCTGACTGTACTTACACTGACACTGACTGTACCTGACTGTACACTACAAACACCTGACTGTACAAACGTACAAAACACCTGACTGTACGTACAAACACCTGACTGTACGAACAAACACCTGACTGTACGTACAAACACCTGACTGTACGAACAAACACCTGACTGTACCTACAAACACCTGACTGTACGTACAAACACCTGACTGTACGAACAAACACCTGACTGTACGTACAAACACCTGACTGTACGTACAAACACCTGACTGTACGAACAAACACCTGACTGTACGTACAAACACCTGACTGTACCTACAAACACCTGACTGTACGAACAAACACCTGACTGTACGACTGTACAACACAACACCTGACTGTACGTAACACCTGACTACGTACAAACAAACACACCTGACTGTACGTACAAACCTGTAACACCTGACTGTACGTACAAACACCTGACTGTACGAACAAACACTGACTGTACTGTACACGACACACACACTGACTGTACGACACAAAACAAACACCTGACTGTACGTACAACACACCTGACTGTACGACTGGACGTACAAACACCTGACTGTACGACTGTACACAAACACCTGACTGTACGACTGTACAAACACCTGACTGTACGACACAACCTGACTGTACAAACACCTGACTGTACGTAAGACTGTACGAACAAACCTGGACTGTACACAACAAACACCTGACTGTACGTACAAAACACCTGACTGTACGACAACACCTGACTGACTGTACGTACACAACACTGACTGTACAACAAACTGTACGACAAACCTGACTGTACGTACAAACACCTGACTGTACGTACAAACACCTGACTGTACGAACAAACACCTGACTGTACGTACAAACACCTGACTGTACGTACAAACACCTGACTGTACGAACAAACACCTGACTGTACGTACAAACACCTGACTGTACGAACAAACACCTGACTGTACGTACAAACACCTGACTGTACGTACAAACACCTGACTGTACGAACAAACACCTGACTGTACGTAACAAACACCTGACTGTACGTACAAACACCTGACTGACGTACAAACTGACTGTACAAAACACCTGACTGTACGTACAAACACCTGACTGTAACAAAACCTGACTGTACGTACAAACCCTGACTGTACGTACAAACAAACACCTGACTGTACAACAACACCTGACTGTACGTACAAACACCTGTACGTGACTGACTGTACGAAAAACAAACACCTGACTGTACGGTACAAACACCTGACTGTACGTAACAAACACCTGACCTGTACGTACAAACCCCTGACTGTAAGTACAAACACCTGACTGTACGAACAAACACCTGACTGTACGTACAAACACCTGACTGTACGTACAACAAACACCTGACTGTACGTACAAACCCCTGACTGTACGAAACACCTGACTGTACTGTACAAACACCTGACTGTACAACAAACACTGACTGTACTGACTGTACAAACCCTGACTGTACGTACAAAACACCTGACTGTACGTACAAACACCTGTACTGTACACAAACCCCTGGACACAAACACACTGACTGTACGTACAAACACCTGACTGACGTACGACTGACGTAAAAAACACCTGACTGCACGAACAAACACCTGACTGCACGTACAAACACCTGACTGCACACCTGACGAACACTCGTTCTGACAAGGAACCTTCAAGGAAGGTCGTGACCTCAGAAACCTGCAGCTGAAATCATCAAAATAAACTGAATTCAGGATGAAAACTGATGAAATGACCTGATCTTCCTACTGGTTTAGTCCTGATCTTCATACTGGTTTAGTCCTGATCTTCATACTGGTTTAGTCCAGTTCTTACTGGTTTAGTCCTGATCTTACTAGTTTAGTTCAGTTCTTACAGGTATAGTCCATATCTTACTGGTTCAGTCCAGTTCCTACTGGTTTAGTCCAGTTCTTATGGTTTGGTGCAGTTCCTACTGGTTCAGTCCAGTTCCTACTGGTTTAGTCCAGTTCTTATGGTTTGGTGCAGTTCCTACTGGTTTAGTCCAGTTCCTACTGGTTTAGTCCAGTTCTTATGGTTTAGTCCAGTTCCTACTGGTTTAGTCCTGATCTTCCTACCGGTTTTGTCCAGATCTTACTAGTTTAGTCCAGATCTCACTGGTTTAGTCCAGTTCTTACTGGTTTAGTCCAGTTCTTATGGTTTGGTGCAGTTCCTACTGGTTTAGTCCAGTTCTTACTGGTTTAGTGCAGTTCTTACCGGTTAAGTCCAGATCTTACTAGTTTAGTCCAGATCTCACTGGTTTAGTCCAGTTCTTACTGGTTTAGTTCAGTTCTTACAGGTATAGTC
This sequence comes from Hirundichthys speculiger, assembly GCA_018398805.1. NCBI lineage: Eukaryota > Metazoa > Chordata > Actinopteri > Beloniformes > Exocoetidae > Hirundichthys > Hirundichthys speculiger. Next base: position 109,125 of record JAGFBZ010002954.1, read on the forward strand.
CATATCTTACTGGTTTAGTCCAGTTCCTACTGGTTTAGTCCAGTTCCTACTGGTTTAGTGCAGTTCTTACCGGTTTAGTCCAGATGTTACTAGTTTAGTCCAGATCTTACTAGTTTAGTCCAGATCTCACTGGTTTAGTTCAGTTCTTACTGGTTTAGTTCAGTTCTTACTGGTTTAATCCAGATTCTACTGGTTTTGTCCAGATCTTACTAGTTTAGTCCAGATCTCACTGGTTTAGTCCAGTTCCTACTGGTTTAGTCCAGTTCTTATGGTTTAGTGCAGTTCTTACTGGTTAAGTCCAGATGTTACTAGTTTAGTCCAGTTCCTACTAGTTTAGTCCAGTTCTTACTGGTTTAGTCCAGTTCCTACTTGTTTAGTCCAGTTCTTATGGTCTGGTGCAGTTCCTACCGGTTTGGTCCACTTCTTATGGTTTGGTGCAGTTCTTACCGGTTAAGTCCAGATGTTACTAGTTTAGTCCAGTTCCTACTGGTTTAGTGCAGTTCTTACCGGTTAAGTCCAGATCTTACTAGTTTAGTCCAGATCTCACTGGTTTAGTCCAGTTCCTACTGGTTCAGTCCAGTTCTTATAGTTTGGTCCAGTTCCTACTAGTTTAGTGCAGTTCTTACCGGTTAAGTCCAGTTCTTACTGGTTTAGTCCAGTTCTTATGGTTTAGTGCAGTTCCTACCGGTTTGGTCCAGTTCTTATGATTTGGTGCAGTTATTACCGGTTAAGTCCAGATGTTACTAGTTTAGTCCAGTTCCTACTAGTTTAGTCCAGTTCTTACTGGTTTAGTCCAGTTCTTATGGTTTGGTGCAGTTCCTACCGGTTTGGTCCAGTTCTTATGGTTTGGTGCAGTTCTTACCGGTTAAGTCCAGATGTTACTAGTTTAGTCCAGTTCCTACTAGTTTAGTCCAGTTCTTACTGGTTTAGTCCAGTTCCTACTGGTTTAGTCCAGTTCTTATGGTCTGGTGCAGTTCCTACCGGTTTGGTCCAGTTCTTATGGTTTGGTGCAGTTCTTACCGGTTAAGTCCAGATGTTACTAGTTTAGTCCAGATGTTACTAGTTTAGTCCAGTTCCTACTGGTTTAGTGCAGTTCTTACCGGTTAAGTCCAGATCTTACTAGTTTAGTCCAGATCTCACTGGTTTAGTCCAGTTCCTACTGGTTCAGTCCAGTTCTTATAGTTTGGTCCAGTTCCTACTAGTTTAGTGCAGTTCTTACCGGTTAAGTCCAGTTCCTACTGGTTTAGTGCAGTTCTTACCGGTTAAGTCCAGATGTTACTAGTTTAGTCCAGTTCCTACTGGTTTAGTCCAGTTCTTATGGTTTGGTGCAGTTCCTACCGGTTTGGTCCAGTTCTTATGGTTTGGTGCAGTTCTTACCGGTTAAGTCCAGATGTTACTAGTTTAGTCCAGTTAGGGTTAGGTGGGTATCTCATATATAGAACACGACTGGTCTCAGATCTCACTTCTGTGATGTTAATGGTCGCAGGGAACCAACAGTTTCTGGATGTTTCTGCTGTCAGACGGTTCATAAATCTGCTGAACTCCATCTTCTCTGATCTGTTTTGGTCCCCAGCAGAGACGTGTCTCTGGTCATGATGGATGTGGGACAGTGACTGGTTTATTTAGACAAGGACAATATCATGAACATCTGTATTGGATGATCACAGCTGGAGCGCTGATTCTCATCATTAAAACACAAGAATAATGATATAATCGTCCAAACGTCTAGAGATCCTGGCTGTTCATGTCACAGATGTTCGTAGAAGCAGCTCTCAGGTGTTGTGCTCCTCCTCCAGATGTTCAGCGTTCTTTGTTTCTCTGCAGGTGAGGACACCGCAGCCAACCAGGCCTGAAGATCATCTTCTTCTCTCCTGAAGACACGTTTTTAACGTCACATCTGGGAATTCATGACAAGCTGGAAACGACCTGGAAATGTGTCCAGAAGTAGATGAATATCTGAGCTTCTTTGGTCCAGAAGGATCTGAAATCAATAAAAGAGATGTCTCCTCCAACACGTTTCTGTCTCACTGATTCCAGTTCAGTCCAGTTCAGTCCGGTTCAGTCTGGTCCAGTCTGGTCCAGTCCAGTCTGGTCTAGACATGACCCACACACACGTACATACATGGAGACACGTTTATACACACACACACACCTTTATACACACACACCTTTATACACCCACACTTTTACACACACACACACACACACACCTTTATACACACACACACCTTTATACACACACACACCTTTATACACCCACACCTTTATGCACACACACATGGAGAAACCTTTATACACACACACACCTTTTATACACACACACACACCTTTATACACACACACCACACACACATAGAGACCCTTTATACACACACACACCTTTAAAGACACCTTTACACACACACACATTTACACACACACACACATGTAGACACCTTTAGTATGTATTTTTGCCGGCGTTTATCTGTCTGTTTGTCTGTCTGCGTTCAAGATAACTCAAAAAGTTATGGATGGATTTAGATGAAATTTTCAGGAGTTGTCCAGAAATGTGATCCAGAAGAAATCCTGGATTCTGGATCACTTTCAAATTTTCAATAACAGCGGTCAATGGGGCCGAAAATGTTGTTTCTCAATATCTCAGTTAATTATTGCCCAAAATTCACGAAGTTTGATTCAAGGATTGACAATGGGAACCTCTATCAAATTTCAAAGGCTGATCTGGATCTGATCCAGAAGGCGGATTTGATCACAATCTGTAAATGACTATATGGGTGAACTGTTGTGCTTGGCGGAGGTCTGTGCTCTCTGAGTGCTTTTCTAGTTATTTAAGCTTTACCTTCAGTCTCACTCAGATATTTTAGTCATCAAACTGATTTCTGAGCTCAGAAGCTGCTGTTTGTAGACTCAGCACCTCTGATTGCGGTTTCTCTGGTATTAGGAAAGTCAACTGTTTTCCCATAACTGGCATCAACACACCCACTGTCACCCACACTAACTGTAAATTTTAATTTGACTGAAACTTGACTTTCCTCCAGAAGCTAAAGTAAACAACTCTTTTGTTACGTCTCTTACCTGGAATGATGGTGTGTCTGAACTTCCACAGAATCATTTCAGTCAGCAGTGACGATCACATTGTAAAAACGATAAAATATAAAACTGCACTAAAAAGAAATATACAAACATTTAAAAAAATAAAAATAAATAAATAAAAAATATAAAACCTGTTTCATAATCGCCATCATCGTCATCATCAACAACAGGACTGGACTAATGTGTTCGTAGATCTTGGTTCTAGTCAGGACCAGTTCAGAGACCTGCTGCCCTGTTACTGCGACCTGGACCTGCTGACCTGTTACTGCGACCTGGACCTGCTGACCTGTTACTGCGACCTGGACCTGCTGACCTGTTACTGACTGCGACCTGACCTGCTGACCTGTTAGTGGACCTGACCTGCTGACCTGTTACTGACCTAACCTGCTGACCTGTTACTGCGACCTGGACCTGACTACTGACCTGACCTGCTGACCTGTTACTGGACCTGACCTGCTGACCTGTTACTGTGACCTGGACCTGCTGCCCTGTTACTGCGACCTGGACCTGCTGACCTGTTACTGTGACCTGCTGACCTGTTACTGTGACCTGGACCTGCTGACCTGTTAGTGCGACCTGGACCTGCTGACCTGTTAGTGTGACCTGGACCTGCTGACCTGTTACTGCGACCTGGACCTGCTGCCCTGTTACTACACCTGGACCTGCTGACCTGTTACTGCGACCTGGACCTGCTGACCTGTTACTGCGACCCGGACCTGCTGACCTGTTACTGCGACCTGGACCTGCTGACCTGTTACTACGACCTGGACCTGCTGACCTGTTACTGTGACCTGGACCTGACTGACTGACTGACTTGCGACCTGGACCTGCTGACCTGTTACTGCGACCTGGACCTGCTGACCTGTTACTGTGACCTGCTGACCTGTTACTGACGACCTGGACCTGCTGACCTGTTACTGCGACCTGGACCTGCTGACCTGTTACTGCGACCTGGACCTGCTGACCTGTTTACTGCGACCTGGACCTGCTGACCTGTTACTGACCTGGACCTGCTGACCTGTTACTGCGACCTGGACCTGACCTGTTACTGCGACCTGGACCTGCTGACCTGTTACTGCGACCTGGACCTGCTGACCTGTTACTGCGACCTGGACCTGCTGACCTGTTACTGACCTGGACCTGCTGACCTGTTACTGCGACCTGGACCTGCTGACCTGTTACTGTGACCTAGACCTGCTGACCTGTTACTGCGACCTGGACCTGCTGACCTGTTACTGCGACCTGGACCTGCTGACCTGTTACTGACCTGGACCTGCTGACCTGTTACTGACCGGACCTGCTGACCTGCGACCTGGACCTGGACCTGTGACCTGTTACTGTGACCTGGACCTGCTGACCTGTTACTGACCTGCTGCGACCTGGACCTGCTGACCTGTTACTGTGACCTGGACCTGCTGACCTGTTACTGCGACCTGGACCTGCTGACCTGTTACTGACCTGGACCTGCTGACCTGTTACTGTGACCTGGACCTGCTGACCTGTTACTGCGACCTGGACCTGCTGACCTGTTACTGTGACCTGGACCTGCTGACCTGTTACTGCGACCTGGACCTGCTGACCTGTTAGTGTGACCTGGACCTGCTGACCTGTTACTGCGACCTGGACCTGCTGACCTGTTACTGTGACCTGGACCTGCTGACCTGTTACTGTGACCTGGACCTGCTGACTGTTGACCTGGACCTGCTGACCTGTTACTGCGACCTGGACCTGCTGACCTGTTACTGTGACCTGGACCTGCTGACCTGTTAGTGTGACGTCATCTGACAGTGGACATGTAACCATAGCAACATTTGTCAGCCACTTCATGCCAGTGAGTCCAGTTTCCTGCAGAGAACATGTATCTGAGCTTTCACTGTTTCTGAACTGACATGATTGACAGGATGTTACCTGGAGGCATCAGGAGCCTCTCCATCAGCCTGGCCCTCACATGACCTGATGTGGGAGGAGCTCCAGTTTCAGTTGGTGATCAACTGACTGTGGATTCTGTGGAAGAGCTGAGTAACAGCTCTGCAGGTGGGAGGAGGAGGAGGAGGAGGATGCCGATAAGTAACCAGCTTACTGTATCTTGGTGTTTTTCCAGAGAAGTGGTAGGTGGAGTTTTCTCACACACCTGGACACATCAGTTGTGGATATAAGGGCAGGTGAGAGCGAGCAGCAGCAACAGCAGCATTCAGCCATCCAGGTGACTTCATCCAGCCAAGCAGCGTCTGCAGACACGTAAGTGTTGGACTGATCATCTTCTGTTTGATCTGATGTTGGTTAGACTGTCAGAATTATTTCAAAGCATCTAGACTGCAGCTTCACACCTGTCCTAGAAGTTTCCTTTATCAGCTCAGAGCAGGTGGAGGACGTCTGCTACCTTCATTTGACTCCACGCTAACTTTGATTTTACTGCAGTGAAGCCTTTCTTGGTGTGAGGCAACAGGTTTGAACTAAAGTCTATTTTAGCACGGCGGCGTGGTGGTCAGCACTGTTACCTCACAGCAAGAAGGTTTCTGGTTCAAACCCTGGCGGAGCCCATGAGATCTCCTCATGCTTGTGTGGGTTTCCTCCTGGTTCTCCAGCTTCCTCCTGCAGTCCGAACACATTCATGATCGGTTCATTGGTGACTCTAAATTGCCTGTAGGAGTAAGTGTGGTCCAGGTCTCCCTTGTAAGAGAGATCATTGATGTTACTGGGACTAACCTGGTAAATAATCATAAAGTACCAGTATGTAGATGTCCTCTTGATTGACTCTGTTCCAGTCCTGAACAGACATGTGCATCCTTTCATCTATGAGGGCCTGGTCTTCAGCAGGAGGGTCCCCCCTGATGATCCAGGTCCTGCTGAAGGGGTCTCCCCTCTTAGAGGGAACACACTGTTTCTTCTCAGGGCTCATGCTGTGGCTCTCTGAAGAGCGCCTGGAGAACATCTGCGTTGTAGTAGACGCTATACAAATAAAGCTGAGTTGAAAGTCTTGTCAGGCACATTAATAATGATTTGTTTTTAATATTGATGAATGTAAAGAGTCAGTGGAAGGTTTCAGCCCTCAAATAATGCTTATTGATTCTTTCTGAAGAGGGCTCATGACATCACAACTTTGTAGCGTGTGGAACAGCTTGAATAGAAGTAAATGCTTCAGCTTGTGGCTTTCATCAGTAAAACATCCATGTAAATACATGAACACGTCCATGAACAGCAGTCTCTGCCCCATCACAGATACGCATACCCAGATATGTTACTTCCTGTCATGAAGTCACAGAGAAAAGCAGCTTACATGCCTGTGGTTTTTACTCATGAAGCCTTTTACTTTATCTTTACGCAGGAACCAAACATGTCCCAGAACATCACTGACATCAACGTGTCTCTGAATGGAAATGAGGAGGTTCAGCTGCTTCATTCTGGCTTCAGACGGATTCCTGTCAACCTGAACATGGGAAACTCAGGAAATCAGGAAGTCTTCCTCTGGTACAAGAAGGGCAGCGGTCCAGCTGTAACCAGGATTCAGCTGTCATTCAACGATGACATGAGTAAGGGCCTTCAAGCTCAAGAGTACCAGAAGATTGACAAGGATCTGAATGATAAATCTGGTGGAGCCCCCCTCTATCTGTGGTTCTTCAGAGGTTCCTTAGACTACGATGTTCCCATCACTGACTTGTTCATCTCCACTGATGAACAAGTTGATGCTCAGCTGTGTGGATCTGGTTGGGAGAGGCAAGCCGGCGACCTGAACAGGGATACTGAAGGAAACAGGATCAACCTGTGGGCCAAGAGAAGCCAACAAACCTACATCTGTGACATCACAGCCACTGATAACAGTGAAGAACATGCCCTGCTGTTCCACAACGGCTACATCAGAGTGGATGAACCCACCAACGATGGTGCAGGAGGAGCCTTCGTCTTCATCTTGTACCGTCAGTCCAACAACAAGAACAACGCCATCAAAGATCTGCAAATCTCCGCCAACATGAATGAGTATCAAGCTTTTCAAAGAAAGAAATATACTCCAGTGGAGCAGCAGCTCAACGAGGGGTCCAAACAACTGCCGGTGAACCTGTTGTACAAGAAAGACGGCACCAGCCTTCCCATCAAGACCACCACTCTGATCAACAAGAAAGAGAGTCTCCAACTGTATGAGTGGGCCATGGTGAATGTTATCGATAAAAACCTCAACCAAGGAAACCCCGGGCCTCTAGAGTTCCTGTGTTTTTATCAGTGAGTGGTCATGGAAACAGAGCGGAGCATGCTCAGTGAGGAGGAGCAGTCATCCTAAAGAATATGTTGGTGTTGAATCAGTCCGCTGATGGTTTTGTTCTTCTGAAACGATGGTTTCACCTCTGATCTTTAGTTCTAGTCACATGAAATGATTATCAACCCAAACAAAGTCTTCTAAAATATGAATCTCTTCAGTCTGATCATTTCTGTCTCTCAATAAACTTTGCTTTGCATCTGAAGTATCTTGTTGTCATTTCTTCAAACCATTTGGTCTGGTTGATTTTATCAGAACAGAAACATCACTGTCCTTCATGAGAGAGTTCCTTTTTTTAACACTTTATTTATAATTTACAATACTTACATTAAACAAGTATATTCACTGTATTAGAATAACTTTAGAAAAAGACAACCCCAGCAAAAACAAAAACAAAAAAAAACAAAGTTCCTTATGTTTTTTTTTTTTTGTTTGTAACAATGCTAACATAACAAAGACAAACCCTGGATTGACAGAAAACCTATTGCAAAACAGACAGAAGACAAAAAAATAAATAAATAGATAAAATAAAAAGGGAATTGGGTGCATCTAACATTTCTTGTTCAAGGGCAGGTATAAGAGGTCAGCGTTCTAGTTCCAGACCAGGTAAATTGTTAGCATAACTTATCAGAGGGCCCCAGGATGTGTGGAATCTGTTGATGGAGTCATTAAGAGTACATTTGATCTTTCCTAGTTTTACATTTTACATGACATCTTTGTGATGGAGGAGTAACAGCCTTCCATTTCAATAACATCAAGCGTCTAGCTAATAAAGAGGTAAAGGCAATGATCCTCTGTAAATGAGCAGGGGGAAGAGATCCTGTTGGATCCAAGAAACAGCCGAAAACACCAACCAAGGGAGAAGGTGAATAATTATAAACATCAGCGTTCGAGATGACTTAAAAAAAGGATGACCAGAAAGAAACAAGTTTCAGACAGAACCAGAACATAAGATGTGGCTGGGGTCTGTTGGCTTCTATCACATGATGGGTCCACATCTGGAAATATTTTTTGCTAGTTTAGCTTTTGAGTAGTGC